>PVKM010032317.1:0-16450 GCA_004027735.1 Carollia perspicillata
ATGCATTATTTATAACATCAGTAAAATTTCAAGCATTTACATAATAATTGGCACTAGCAGTAAAAGTACAAGGCTATAAATTTTCCCAAATGCCAGTAAATGCCAATGGTGGAGATAAATAGAAAAAGGTTATTTTATCATAGCTGATTTAATGCTATGTTTTATATATACATATATCTTTCTAAAAAGCCAGTGAGATTTGGCAATGAAAAATGATAAACAGGAACAAATTTTACATTATTAGAAATAACATTTAAATTATACTTGTGTATGTGAGCACTATGTAGATAATATATTCTAGGTTTTGAGGTTTTAAGTGAATTTAGTTATCTTTTGAATAATTTAAGTATATTGACAAGATTTTCACTCAAGGAAAGCTTAACATTGAATTACTTATCTTTTTTCATTAACTACTAAACCCAGATGACAAGTTAGAAATATACCTTTTAACAGAACTGTGTTGTTATTATTTAATTGTATTGTATTGTATTGAACAGATCCAAAAGATATTTTGTTTATAGATAGTAAAAATAAAACATGAAAAAATATATATGATTTGAGTTTATTTTATTTTCCTTTGAATAACAGATGGAGAAGATGGAAATACAGATTTCATAGGATTTATTTTTTATTGAAGTTAGTAAAATCCCTTTGTTATGGACATCTCTATAATCTGAGCAAAATTATTCTTTGTTAACTTTTTTCATAATTTTGTAAGTTGATTATGATTACACATGTGTCTTTAAGATAGTTATCTAATCAGGGCTCCTCAACCTCCAGGCTGGGACCAGTACCAGTTCAGGCCTGTTAGGACCAGGGCCACACAGCAGGAGGTGAGCTTGAATGCAATGTGCTTGCATATTCCTGAAACTAGTCCCCCTGCCCCCAGATCTGTGGAAAAAAATGTCTTCCATGAAACCAGCCCCTGGTGCCATAAAGGTTGGGGACCACATTTAGAGTCTAAATGACTAAGTTTCTTTAAGAAGATAGCTCTTATAGGTTAAAAAAAAAAAAACAAAAAGGAAGCAAAAAATAATATTTAAAATAACACTTTTATCTCATAGCATCTTTTTTACTAGCTGGTCTGTCTTCAATGCCTCCCTGCAACAACACATTACCTGACAGACAGCCAAGGGAATGTATTCTGCAGAGAAAGAAACAGAAATCTTTTACTGCAAACTTGCTTCAAAAAAAGGAAATGATTATCCACAGTGTTTTTAATTATGTATTTATTTATTTAATTTAGTTAGTTATTATTATTTTAAGTATGTTTTATTGATTATGCTATTATACTAGTCCCACTTTTCCTCCCCTTTATCCCCCTCTGCCCTGTACTTCCCCCTCCCACCAGAATTCCTACCCTCCTTACTTCATGTCAATGGGTCGTACATATAAGTACTTTGGCTTCTCCATTTCCTATATATCATTCTTAACCTCCTCCCTGTCTATTTTGTACCTACCTATTATGCTTCTATTTCCCTACCTTTTCCCCCATTCCTCCTGCCCCCTCCTCACTGATAACCCTCTATGTGATCTCCATTTCTGTGATTCTGTTCCTCTTCTAGTTGTTTGCTTAGGGCTTTTTTTGTTTGTTTGTTTGTTTTGTTTTTGTTTTTAGGTTCAGTTCTGATACTTGTGGATTTGCTGTCATTTTACTATTTGTATTTTTGATCTTCTTCTTTTTCTTAGATAAGTCCCTTAGCATTTTATATAATAAGGGCTTGGTGATGATAAACTCCTTTAACTTGACTTTATCTGGGAGCACTTTATCTTCCTTCCTATTCTAAATGATAGTTTTACTGGATAGAGTCATTTTGGATGTAGGTCCTTGACTTTCATGACTTGGAATATTTCTTTCTAGCCCATTCTTGCCTGATTTCAAGAAATCAGCTGATAGTCTAATGGGAACTCCTTTGTAGGTAACTCTCTCCTTTCCTCTTTCTGTTTTTAAGATTCTCTCCTTCCCTTTAATCTTGGGCAATTTAATTATGATGTGTTCTGGTGTGTTCCTCCTTGGGTCCAATTTCTTTGGGACTCTCTGAGCTTCCCGAACTTGAGAAGTCTATTTCATTTGCAAGATTGGGGAAGTTTTCCTCCATTATTTTTTCAAATAAGTTTTCAATGTCTTGCTCCTCCTCTTCTCTTTCTGGCACCCCTGTGATTTGGATGTTGGAACGTTTAAAGTTGTCCCAGTGGTTCCTCAGCCTCTTGTCATTTTTTTGATTTTCATTTCTTTGTTCTGTTCTGGTTGCATGTTTATTTCTTTCTTCTGTTCAAAATTGTTGATTTAAATCCAGGCTTCCTTTCCTTTACTGTTGGTTCCCTGTATATTTTTCTTTATTTCATTTGGAATAGTCTTCACTTCTTCCTCTATTTTGTATCCATACTCCATCATTTCTGTGAGCATGCTGATTACCAATGTTTTGAACTCTTCATCTGATAGGTTGGTTACCTCCTTGTCACTTAAATCTTTTTCTTGAGTTTTGATCTGTACTTTCATTTGGTTTGTTCTTTCATATTTCTTTGTCTCAGGGTAACTGTGATGTTATAAGGAGCAAAGCCTTAGGTACTCACCATGGTGGGGCCACCTATTTCTTTTTCTCCACTGAACTTTTTGTATCTTGTTGTCTCCAGCACCTTTTCAGATCTTGGGAGGATCTAGACTTTTCAAGACTCCAAACACCTAAGGGATTGAATGAGTGATGCACTTTTAGATTCTGTGTTTTGCCAAGGCAAAGCAAGAAATATTTATAGGAAAATAACGAAACATTCCTCTAGGTTTCTTTGTGCAACTGTGTTTTTGTGCCTGAATGTTTTATTTATTTCATTTGCTGGTTTCTGGTATCCTCCTCCCATGACCAAACATTTAATGATGTGAAGATGAATGACTCAAAGGAAACAGTGCATATAAAATACACTTATTGCTCAAATTCTATTAGTAAGTAGCAAAAAGATTCTTCAATGCAAAAGGCTCAGGTTTAATGAGAAGCAAAACATAAGAGTGATTCTGGTATTTAAGGTAGTTAAGGGCAGGCCACAGTAGAACCTGCCCCCCTAAAATTGGCTGGGAAATTGCATAGTTGGAGCTTCCTTGTCATAGTCATGGGAAGGACATCCTGGGTTTGCTTTTCTTCTTTTTCTTTCTCTTTTGTTAAGTTTATTTTTAGTTAATAAGTTCATGTAGGTTTCACGTGCACATTTCTGTGATATATGATCTGTATATTGCATTGTATGCCCACCACCCCAACCCAAATCATCTTCTGTCTCTACACCAAATAAACAAATGATCTAATTTAAAAAATATTCAGAGGACCTCAACAGTCACTTCTCCCAAAAAGACATACAAATGGCCAACAGATACATGAAAAGATGCTCAACTTCACTAGCAATTTGAAAATGCAAATCAATACTACAATGAAATCCTGGGTTTTCTTCTTGCTTACCTAGATGTACGGTAAAATGGGAAAGAGGGAGGAAGGAATTGGAAGTTGCTAGCAATCAATGCCAACCATGGAATACGACTATCACAGTGTGAGAAAAACTCTAAGAGGGAAAATGTGTGATGTGATCTCTAGATACTTAGGAATTTCACACTGTATCACAGAGACTAAATATTCATTCACTGAACAGTTAAAGAGGAGTAGAAATTAACTTTAGTTGTCTGACAATATTAGTGTTACATATAAAACATCTTCCAGCTTTTCAAAGAAAAATAGTTTAGACTGCATAAAAAGATTGTTCCTATCCCTGTTTGTCTTTGAAGACTAGAGAGGATTACAGTCAATTTGAAGAGATAATACTGTTATAAATTAGTCTTAACAAAAAATTATATTGTAAAAATGTTCTCTTTTTTTGGTTTTATTTAAGAGAATTCCTGAGATTCTGATTATTGTTCACTATAAGAATCTTAATTTTTTTGTTTTCATTAGAATCTTAATTATGTACATTAGACTATTACTACCATTTGACCCTTTATAAGCTTTCATTTTTAGAATTTATTAAAATGGCATATAACTGTACAAATTGTCTCAGCAATAACTCTATAAAAGGTTAATGGGAAGAATCACAAAGTTTGGTGAATAAAAAAGAAAAAAAGGCAAATATAATTTAAAATAAATATAATTGAATAATCAATGGGGTATTTTGAGGGATCTTGAACGTTAGCAAAAGAAAACTTATAGAATAATCTGGTTTTATAAATATCAATTTGGACACGTATACACAGACAGCAATGTAATGATAGCCAGAACAAAAGGGGTGTATAGTCTAGGTGCAGGTGGGCAAAGGGGGAAAAATTGGAACAAAAAAAAAGACTCTGTTGGGGTCAGTGAGCTCATAATGCTGCATACAGATGATGTTTTACTGAATAAATTCAATTTAAAAATAATTAAAATTAAAAAATAATAAATATTAATCTGGATATACAACAGAAAGAGTTCAGGATAAATTTAAATGTAAAATAACATATAACTCAATATCTGTTTGGAACTGGATTTGGAAAGTATTAATATGTAGTTAATAGTCAAGACCTTAATAACTGACAATATCTGTAAAAAAATTATAAAGTAGCTGGGAACTGATATTCATACTTTGTGAAGGATCATCACACTGAATGCTTTGTGTACTCATGGAAATACTGGGCCTAAGAAGAATCTGAAAAAGCAAATGAAGGCTCCTCATTTAATCCTGGTGAGAAGACACTGCCTTTGTCATGAATCCCAAGAAAACAGAGAATTCCAAAAGAGAAAGGATATGTGATCAATGGATTATATCCCATATGAAAGAATAAGAAGTAAAATATATTGTCTAAAAAAGCACTGGAGGGGGAAAGCACACTGCAAGAATTTTGGAGAAATATGGTTAGATAAAATCATCCTAGAAGTTAACTAATGGATGCCAGCCACATGGGTTGTAAGACTTGGTATATGAAGTATATAGTGAAGTAATGAAGAACAAGGTCCTAGAAAAGTAAGAAGTGTATAGACATTAAGTAATATTTAATAGTTTAATTTCACAGAAAAACTTTTGGTATTCATTAGTGAATGTGCTTGTAGGGAAAACAAGAGAATGAAGAGAAAATTTGCTTTACTTAGCTTTAATGATTATGATACATGGATTGTAAGATATTTTGATAGCAGAATTAATTATGATATTTTTCTGAGAGCAGTCTGGACTAAATATATATCATCCACCCTATCTCTTATATTCCCTTTAAGGTCCTGAATTATATACATTTTCAAGCTCATAAATAGAAACCTATGGTTTGGGAATTCAACAGCATTTTAGTTCCATCACACTCACAATGAGATTTTCTGCTTTAAACCTAAATTAAATGTTACTTCTATCTCCTACAAAGAGATGTTGTTTATATTAATTTCTTGCATGATTTACTATATGAATAAATGGTGAGAGGAAACATAAAATAAAAGGAAGTTAATTTTTACTTGACCTCTTATAGCATGTATGAAGTTAGAAAAATAAAGAAAAGCAAAACAAAACAAAACAAAAAATAACACAAGCAAAACCACTGGCATATAAAAGTTCAAGGTCCTTGGCCTAGAAAAGATGGATACTGGACTGAGAATCCTCATGATATATAACAGGATGGAAACCAGGGCACAGAGTAGACAATTGACAGTTGAGAAAAGAAGAAACATTACCATGGAAACAGCAGAAAATTATTCTTTCTTTGACCTAAGAACAAAGAAAGCTATTTATATATATTTTGGCAGATTAAATATGGATTTCTGTGGCCATGCACAGACACATAGTACAATATGAGAAACAATACTTCTTGCATGTGGCTGGACGTGGAAGACCTCCCTAATGAAAAATATTCCAAGAGCTAAACTTACTGCCTAAGTTTCAGAGAACAAACAGAATGGTACTTTTCAATGCCAGCCGCTATGCTTAAACCAAGCCCTCATGTCATCACTGCCACATAGTGAGCCCACAGTCAACTCAAATAAATAAAACACCAAATGATGTTTAAGAAAAAAGTGGATACATTGCTTATGTAAATGGCTAAGCACTTAACAATTAATTGAGAATCTTCTGTGTCTAGTGTAGAGTCCCTTTCATCTCAGAGAGACAGCATTAGGTCAGTCTGTCAGTTGCTTCCTACGGTGGATAATCTAAGAAAATGAAATAATCAAATTTCAGAAACATTTGCAATGTGATACTAGTTATACGATAAAATCCTTCTATCTGAAAGAATAGAGATATACCTAGAAAGTTGCCTCTAAAGAAAGGTAAGTCAATACTACTTTTTGGGGTTAGGGAAGGGAGTAGAGATCATCTTTGTGTATATCTGCAAAGAAGGGAAAGCAGATAGGATCCCAGGATGTACTCCTGCTTTTACCATTTATAGTAGAGTCTATACAAACAGTACTTTCTGGCATTACACAGTGCACGATCTGTCTTTGTGTAGGTGGAATGGGTATCAGTTAAGATCTGAATGTTGTCTTTTTCACTGTACCTTCTATTCCTGATATTTAAAAAAAGATTTATGAAAATAATTTTTTCAGGGTATCTCTTATGAGTGAAAATGGTTTTTGAAAGAATTATCAGAAAAACATTTCCCTATTTCCTGCTTGTTCTAGAGGGTTAATAACTTAACCAGACAGGCTGTATTAATTGTAAAAAATAAAAGTAAAGATTTTCTTCTCAGGATGATATTATTTTGAGGAGGAAAATACATAAGGACTTTGTGGGTGTGATAATGTCTTCATCACATGCATGTATAGTTGGCCAACATGAGCCACTTGGATCTAGGCAGGCGTGTAGCACACAGTAGTGATATAACAGAATTTAGTGATCAGCAAAAGAAAATTCCAAGCTGGGGCAAAATAATATGGTGATTTGATGGGGATCAGAGCAACCACAATAATTAGGACTCTCAATAAACACTTGAACAAAAATCAATAAGAAGGTAAACCAGGGTTTTATTGAAATAGATGTAAAGGAGTCACTGCCCACCCAAAGCCCAATAACAAAATCAACCAAAATCAACCAATTTTGTTATTAACATCAGAAGCAGGAGAGAAAGTAGCACCTTAGGGAAAGAGAAAGAGCTTTGTGGTCAAATGAAAGTTAATTATTCTTCAGTTTTTTATTTACAAGGGCTAGTTTATCATTTCCAAAGCTCAGCTTCCTCTTCCATTAAACGATTTTTTTAATTAAAAATAATAATTATTTCTTATAGGGTTTTTACTGTGTTGTTAATGCTCCTGTGTGGGTTATATGAATGATGTTAGCAAGTGCCTTGTGCATTTCCCAGAACATAGATGTTTATTACATGATAGTTTTCAGTTTGTACCACCATTAAACCTGAAAAGAGAAACAAAAACAAAACCTCCTTTCCTAAGGGACTTGGGAAGATGAGTATGAAGTCATCTTAGAGTTATGAGCATAGTGTGTATCAAGCATGCAAGTTTACATCAGGAAAACACTACACTATGCATTTCAAATAAAAAAAAATAACTATTTAGCATAGGGATTTGGAGACTTAACCAATGATTTATTGGTCTGTGTGAGTGAAGAAAGGAAAAAATGCTACTATTTTTATGAAAGCTGGAAATGAAAGCATTGTTGGAAATTTCTATCAGTGATTTCAGATGCCTATCAAATATTAACAGGATATAAAAATAAAAAAAATAACCCTTTCTCTGTCTTACACATCTCACATTGAAATTTTGTTTGGTTACTGGTAATCAAATCATTAGCACAGTTAGCACATAAGATTATTAGCATAATCTCACCTGGAATCTTTAGCCAAGAAATCCTAGAAAATGTAATTACCTGGTTTTTCCCTGGCGAGTCACAGGATACTTTAGAACTTGAAGAGATGAGTTGATGACAAGCAACCCGATGCCAACAAACTACAATGTCTTTCCTTAGTATTTACCACAATAAGAGTTGAGCAATTAGTGTGTAATTCTTTATGTCACATGCAAATCTCTTACTAAACACTTAAATTTCATGAGGACAGAGATTAACTCTGTGTTTTGCATTATTGTTTAGGCCTCCAACCCTTCAGTTAATCAATGAACAAAAAATATAAATTTTCATTGCTTTTCTCCTTTTTTGATCCCACAAAATTAGAATTTTTTAATATTGTTTTTCAGTTAGTGTTGTCCCCATTTTGCGCCCTCCATTGCTCTCTCCTGCCCCATCCAACACCTACTCCCAAAGACAATCCCCTCCCTATTGTCCTTGTCCATGGGTCTTTGTACAGGTTCCCCTTCTTTCTCCTGCTATCCTCTTCCCCTCACCCCTCTGGCTCCTGTCCTTTTGTTTTTTTTTCCCCATGTCTCTGGTTCTTTTTTGCTTGTTCATTTGTTTTATACATTAGGTGAGGTCATATGGCATTTTTCTTTCACTGCCAATGATAACTCAGGCAAGGGTTTGATCCCCAAAATACATAAAGAGCTCACATGACTCCATACCAGGAAGACACACAATCCAATTTAAAAATTGGCAAAGGACCTAAACAAATACTTCTCCAAGGAGGGCATATAGAATGCCCATAGGCATATGAAAAGATGCTCAACATCACTAGCCATCAGAGAGATGCAAATTAAAACCACAATGAGATACCAGTCCACACTGATCACAATGGCCATCATTAACAAATCAACAAACAACAAGAGCTAGTGAGGTTGTAGAGAAAAGGGAACCCTAATGCACTGTTGGTCAGAATGCAGACTGGTGCAGGTACTATGGAAAGGAGTATGGAATTTCTCAGAAAACTAAAAATGGAACTACTTTTTGACCTGGCAATTCCACTGCTGGGATGATACCCTAAGGATCCTTAAACACCAATTCAAAAGAAACTATGCACCCCAATGTTCATAGCAGCATTATTTATAATAACCAAGTGCTGAAAACAGACTAAGTGCCCAGCAGTAAATGAGTGGATCAAAGAACTATGGTACATTTACACAGTGGAATACTACACAGCAGAAAGAAAGAAGGAACTCCTACCCTTCCTGACAGCATGGATGGAACTGGAAAGCATTATGCTAAGTGAAATTAGCCAGGCAGTAAATTTTGTTCTTCTAAAATGAAACATTCTGCAAGTACAAATCTATTCTGAAAGAAAGCAAATATTTACATAATTATACAGAAATTCCCTATCAATGAATTGGTTTTTTTTCTCTTTCTTTTCATAAATAAATTAAAGATTTTTAGTGAAAAAATATTAAAGAATGTCATTCCTCTAAAAGTGAGTTGTGGCTTCTATCTATTGTATAACCAAGACCTTCTGAAGTATTGAATCCATTGTTTTTCCCAAGATTTTAAAGATTCCAACTTCAATATAGTCAAAGTTCAATGTCAAAATACCCCACCCCCTCACCACAACTCTTGATTTCCACACGTGACCAAATACCACACCCAGAAGCTCCTGCCAGAACAATTTACCTAAATATATGGCTGTGAATAGAGCCATGGGATAGAGCCTTGAGACAAACAGGAAGGGAAACATAATACAGCACTCCAGAGCAACCCCTCTTTACATGTTTTTATTTAGATTTTTTTTTCTGTCATGAAAAAATGTCATTTTAATACATTTTTGATGATAGATTAACATCTCTCAGTGAGACATCACAGAATACAGTATAGATTCCCTTGATGGTGAGAAATGCATTTTTCTCTCATGGACCTTCTCTGTGCTCTCTTTTAATGTTTATCCCTTTCTACTTCAAATTTATTTCTATAGTCAAAAAATCAGCTTTCCTTCTGTATTTCTAGGTCTACCTATCATTTTTATTGAAGTTTTTGGGTAACATTGGTTAATGAAACCATACAAATGTCAAGTGTACAACTCAATAGCACATCATCTGCATACTGCATTGCACACTCACCACCCAAAGTCAAGTCTCTTTCTGCCACCATTTATCCGCTCTTTTGCCCTCTTTAACCTTCCCTAACCCCCTCTCTCTAACAATCACCATACTGTTGCCTGTGCCTCTTTTTATCTTTTGATCACTGTTGCTTCTTAGTTCTTATCACCATAATAGACTCTGCAGTGATTTTATCTTACACATATCTTAGAAACACAATAAATACTTGTTCAGTAAACAAATGTTCTCAAATTTATAGAGATGTGGAAATCTATGATTATAAATTCTGAGTTAGCCAACATTTATTGATATTAGTTTTTTTAATGTAGTTTATCTCAATGAATTTTGGGGCCAGAATTGTGTGTGATAATAACTTGTTGAATGTATTACAGCTAGTGAATTGCAATGCCAGGACTTAGCCATACGCTCTACAGTCGTTTCTCACATATCAAGTGAGAACTCTGTTAGAAGGTTGGGAATCGGTGACTCTAGAAGACTGGCCATGAAGGACAAAAGAGCTGACTCATAAACTTTATCTCATTGTAGATGAAGTTTACGTTGTGTTTAATAATAGTTCTTGTGCCTTTGTTTCATAAAAATGGCAGTGCTGGTATGTTTGTGATTTAGTTGAATTAGTTATTGATTAGGATATAGCAGAAGAAGTAATTCAATAAAAATACCTTCAGTGTCCTTTGCTCTGCTGAAGTGATTCATGAATGAGAAAATTTGAATTACTACAGATTAGTATCTTCTGCCAGTCCCTAGGCCTGTCGGATTTGTGGAAGATAGGGAAGAGAAAGGAGATTGAAAAGGCAAAGCTGCCTTAGAATACAATCAGACAATTGTGTGTTGTTAAATGATTAATTGATATTTCAAAATGGTTCAGATAAAATTTGAACATGTTGCATGAGTTGCGTGATTCTTTTATAGTCATACCTATTAAATCTAGAATGTTTCTTAGTAGAAAATAATTTTTAAAGATAATGAAAGTAAGGTTAAATGAAGGAAGTAAAATACCTAAGTCCACATGGACAGCATATGTTACAGCTAGAAATTTGACAATGGTCTTGTGATTCTGATCCACATGTGTGTGCCTGTGTGTGTTTGATATAAACTTCCCTTAATTATTTTTTTCTGATATAAAACAATATTATGACTAGGTTTTTATTTGTTGTGTGATATTTTATTGTTTGATGAATAGAGTGATAAAAGTATGGACAAAACTTGAAAGCAGTGATCATAAATATTTATAAGAATTGTATTCTAAAAATGGATAATTTATGTAAAATAAATTGAAGGGGAAAAGTACATTTCAATAAAGGTATTTAAAATTAAATGTTCAATGCTATTTTAAGAATTTGATTCTCTAAATTAAAGAATGTGGATAAAATTTAACAGCACATTAGCAAAATAGGTGCTGAAGAAATATATGAGAATTATATAGAATTTTATAAATTATTGATCAAATCAAAATAATAGTTTTCATAGCCACTGAAGGATTAAATAATAAGTGACTTAGTATGCAGTTCACTGCAGAAATAGCATAATAAACTATAAGGATATTTTCCTGAAGATGTTAATTTTTAAGCATAAAAAAACTTGACCCAGTTTTTTAAATAATATTTTAGCTCCTATCTATAACCACCTGCAAATAGCTTATTTGCATGGGGATAAAATAGAAGGACTTTCATCTTCCTTTTCCTTATTAGTAGAATAACAAACCTGTGTTCATGAAATACAGCACAGTTTTTGTTGTAAATGAAGAGTCTGCCAACTTTCTGCCACATCTGGCTGCTGAGCTATAAGCTCTGAATAAACAGTAGACATTCGATTGCCAGCAGCCAGTCTATAAAAAATGTGAATTTCTTTCCCACCCCTCAGTCAAATTTCCCTCAATTATAAGTGTATTCCATCTTTGAGAACAACCAAGACTGTAAAAAGAGATCTGATTTTGTGGTGCGGGGACAAACCATTGATTAGAAAATATAAGGAAGTGCAAATTTATGTGTAGTTCATAAGCTAAATCTGTTCCCAATGCTCAATAACCTATAAAAGTTAAAATGGTTACTACAGAAAGAACATTTTCACAGTATCAGATTTAACATTTGCCTTGTAAAGTAATTTCTACTCTCTTCTGAGAAACTTACAATAAAGTGGTTAATTTTATGAAGAATCTGGAATCAAACAGAGTGAAATCTTAATGACTCTTCCCTGGGCAAAGAGGATGAGGACAGTTTAAACATAACAGCTAAAGAGTATAGCATTTGAAATATATACATAACTGAAAAATACTGAAGAACTGTAACATCATAAAATTCAAAGTCCTACATGAACAGTTTTCCCCATAACTTCCAAATGGACCTCATCCTCTGTATCTTAAACATTCAAAAGAGTTGCCTATATATAAGTAGAATTATTAGCCATAGATACATGGAAAAATTTTTAGTATGGTTATATAAAACTTTACTACAGTAGGGATCAGCAAACTCTTTTTATATTAAGATAGCAGTACCTATTAAAATATGCTACCAGATTAGATGTAACCATAAAATATCTGAGACAGTTCTCATGATTTTTTGCTTTTATTAATGGATTTTCATAATATCATAGCCTTTTTTTCTTAGCAGCCATTATAAAACTGTTGACCCCTATTATACTTATAACTTAATAAAACATATACGCTTTTGTCCCCAGTCATCTGCTTAATTTAATTTTTTCTGTATCATTCTTAAATTTCAAGTCTGTCCACATGTCTGTTTCAAACTGAGGTTATGCTGAATTTTCATAGATATTTATGTTCTTGTCTATCACTCCCAGTTTAATGTCTTCTGAAAATTGATATTAACTCCTTTTATAATTAATCTCTATTTTTCACCTGTAATTTATATGATTTTCATAGGAGATATAGAAAATATTTTCTCATGTCTCAGATTTTTTTAATCTCAAATAAATGATGGGTACATACTAAATTCTAAAGAAGAATGAACAAGTCTTTGTAGATTTAATAAAAAATAGCCAGATGAATTATGTTACTTACCTCAATCAAGTATGCTTTTATTTAAAGAGAAGATGAGACATTCAAAGACCAATCACACAGAAATTGAATTGGATGCCTAAGTGAGAGTGCTTCCAATCAATTCCTTTGGAGGCAAAGGAGGGGGGATTAATCTTTCTTTTTATCCTTTGGCCAAGTAGGAAGAGAGTTCAAAGACACTGGCCAGATCAGATGATTTTTGCTTTCAAAATTTTGGAGATTTTGTGATGGCAGGACGAGAAAAGGGAAAAGCCATCAGAGTATACATACACAGTTTTGGATGAGTGACTCTTCTATAGGCCAAGTAAATGCCATAGAAGATATAAAAAGCTTGTACCCTCACCTTCTATCCACTGACTGTTGCAATAAATTAATGGGTGAACAAACTGTCCAGAGTAGAGAATATGTAGGGGCCAGGTTCCAAAGAACTCATGAATGCACTCTATGCTTTGGGGTGCCTGCCTCACAAGAGATAGATCATATTATTTAAAACAATTTTTTTCTGCTGTTTTATTTTTTCCTGCTGTAATCATCCTGCTCTTCCTACTACAGTTCTGAGAGGGCCATGACAACAAAAGGAGACCTGGATAAGCAAGGAAAGGAAGGAGAACTGACCATACCACTTTCTGGTGCCTATTAATTTTCAGCTGGGGGTGGAAGAGTAGGGAGGGAAAATGTTTTGATTTGGTTGCAAGATTGTAGTTTTTATTTACATTTAAATAGACCTTTTAAAACCTGAAGAAAGTCAAATTTACCAAAGTTAAATTTGTATATATTAAAATTTTGTTGGAAATTACTAGAAAGTTAGAGATTGTCTGGAATTATTTTTAAGGAGTGGGACTAAGAGATCCTTATGTGCATGTTTTAAGGCAGCATTGGGAAGGGAAAACATTGTTTGTTCCTTTACACCAATAATTTCAGACTGACTGATAAACCTGCTATATAAATATTATGAAAAATTAAAAATCACCCTTTGCTTCTTTAGTCATGTTTCCTTCACTAACCTATTCCTGCAGACAACATGATTTGAAAGTTGGTTATATCTTCTTTCTCATATAGAACAGATAATCTATCTTTGTAATACTTTTTCTTGTCTTTTTTCTTTTTTTTGGCCCCATATGTATGAAAAAGTGCATCCTGAGTTTCCTTTTTACTGATGGCAAATGATTAGGATCTAAATCCGTAAGATAACCTATGTTCTAGGGAAGTCTTAAGATACTTAAAGTCCTATGAAAAAACAAACAGAATGAAACACCTTCAACTGTGGATTTGGGTATGACTTTATTTAATTCAACTCTGCAGGCAAAAGCATATCTCCATCTTCCTCAAACATACTGTTATTTTTAAGGTGGGGATATTATATCTGTCTCATATCTGTGTACCTGTGTGTGTGTGTGTGTGCATGCATTTATGTTGTATTGTTGTTATAGTTTTTTTGGTTTGTAGAATTAAACAGTCCTTTGGGAGAAGAGTTGTCCCCCAAAATGGCACAGAATCTATTCTACTAAATTGAGGAAATAAATAGAAAATGTGCTGATTGTTGTTTCCACATTGATTATAGAGAGGACACAGTCATTTGAAAAAATAAATTAAAATTTGGTTCTATTCTAAATATGAATATATGTGGCTTACAGGGAAGTCCAAATTATGCTATTGAGGGAGATCCCTAATTCTCTGTAGTTTTGTTTCTCTTCCCTCTGTTGCCTCTTCATCAACTAACTGTCCCAGGAGTTCCCACAAAGGATTATGAAATAGATAAAAAGAAGCAGTGCAAGGCAACTTTAGGTTCCTAGAGCAGGAGACCAATCAGCTGAAAAACGAATCCTGGCACTGAAGAGTGAGAGCCGGGCTGTTTGGAGAAGCAAGAAAGAACACAAATCAAAGTCAATCTGTTCCCTTTTCTTCTTCTCCTAAGAGCTAATTTTTATTTTTTTTCTTAGGAGACACATATTAAAAATACAGATTTAATGAATACTTTTAACCTGGTCAAAAACATATAATTTTTTAAAGTATGGAAACAATTACATGAAAGCTAGTAAATTCTTATTCCCAACCTATTCTTCTATTTTTCTAAGCACTGAAGGGCAATTCAGGACCAAACTGGTATTAACGTTCAATTGCTTTGTTCACCAGGAGTGTGTAGAAACCCATGACATGGAAAACAAAAGAAATATCTAAGATTAAGAAACAGGTTATATTGTGTATAAAAAGCATCTTTTTAATTCTGACAGTCAGTTTTTCCCACATTCAATCTTGTGGTAGTCACTATTTTATTCCCAAAATTTCTGTATTTCTATAATTTCCATGACACCACAATACAAAATGTTCTCTATTAAGTTCAAGAAGAACTTCAAAGATTCAGTTCCTCAGGTAATATTGGGAAATTGACTATGAAGTCCTTTAAAAAAGAATCATTATTAAAACAGCCTTGTTAAAGATTTTACCCCATTAGAGTACGTTTACTGATGGAGACTTACTTGAATCGCATGTATAATGAAACTGGTTCTGATGTCTTGTAAAAACTCAGACTGTCACTGGCAAGAGAAATAAGAGATCACATATAATAACTGTGCCATGCTAGGCGTAGTTAACCAGAATATGCTAAATAACTACTTCCTTGAGAGCATCTTTGTTTACTTTCTTTGGCTCAATGTGTCTCAAATTGTTCATTTAAAAAGTGTGAGGAATAGATCACTGTTTGAGTATTAACTGAGTTCGTACATGGAAAGTTGTTTAGAAGAGTGTCAGTATTGTCCTGACCAATGTGGCTCATGGATTGGTTCGTTCCACAAAATGAACGATGACCAGTTTGATTCCTGGTCTGGGCACAGACCTGGGTTATAAGTTTGTTCCCAGATGGTGTGCTTGTGAGAGGCAACCAATTGATGTTTCTCTCTCACGTAAATGTTTCTCTTCCTCTCATCCTGTCTCTCTCTAAAAATAAATAAATATCTTTACAAAACAGTGTCAGTGTAGGCCTGGATGGTGTGGCTGAGTGAATTGGGTGCCAGCCTGTGAACTAAAGGATTGCCAGTTTGATTCCCAGTTAGGACACATGCCTGGGTTTCAGGCCAGGTTCCCCGGTACAAGGCATGCAAGAGGCCACTACACATGGATGTTTCTCTCCCTCTCTTTCTCCTTCTCTTACCCTCTATCTAAAAATAGATAAATAAATAAATATTGTAAATTTACAGTGTATAGTAAGTACCCAATAAATGTCATCTGGTGGTGGTTAGTAGTAGTACTACCAGTAGTAGTATCCTCTTCTCATGTAGGACAGTTAAAGCCTACATATATAGGGATAATATTATAAATAGGAATCAACCTTTGTTAGTTTTGATCATTAAATCTCTCTCAGCTATTGATGTTCTATAATGCCAAATGATGTCTCTTATGCCGAACAAGGCATGATTTTAATCTGGCAAATAATTAAATCTATTAAACTCTAAGACATTTTATAATTGAAATAGAAGTCAACATAAAGATGTCAGATGAGGCACTAAGAATAAGGGGAAAATATTGAATGTTTAGCAAATAATGGATTTAGTTAATATCTAAAACATGACTGAGA
>PVKM010032318.1:0-16449 GCA_004027735.1 Carollia perspicillata
AAAAAAAAATGTTTAAAATCTGATGATAAAAAATAAAATGTGTTTACTGAATGTGATTCCTTTTCATGATTCTCCAGTTTTGCTTGATTTGTGGTTTTGTTTTTTTAACAAGTAAACATGAAAAGGTAGGTAAACTCGAGATGAGGAATATATTCATGTATGATTTTTCCCCCAGCTATCTTTTCTTCTAGACTATAATCATTTGTTAGCCAGTGAAAGTGTAAGAACTTGGCTGCTCGGTGTTCAGTGAATAACATCCTAGTTGAAATGTTTTGTTAGAATATGAGACCTCTACCTCAAAAGCTGAATTTGTTATGTACCTCATGTTGTTATACGATCATATCAGGAGATATTTTACTATTTTTATTTGTGTTATATGTAGACACATATCTCAACTGATCCTAATAAAAGGCCCTGTCAGGTAGCTATGCCTCATTGCGGGGCCTCTCCAGACTATTAAATTGATTCGTCCAACATCACAGAGCAGAGCAGCGCAGAATCAAACTTTAGTTCCTGTATTGTCCTACTTGCTTTTCTCCCCAAAGATTTCCTCACCCAACATCAAATTATGTAGATGCTCAAGGGAGCAGAGAAAATCAATGTGTAAGAGACCCCTGCCTGTGCCTAGAAAGAAAGGGGAAAGGAGTCCTGACCAATCAATATTGACGTATGAGCAGACTGCCACATATGGTAGAGGGCAAGGCTTCTGTTCTTTATATTCTGGTAAGGTAAAAACATTTTTAAGGATGAGTACGTGCAAAGTGACATGTGAATTAGAGTGATACATCAATTAGAACAGTTTTGAGTTATTGAATTTATAATAAACGTCATCTCCTACAGAGACTCGGAAGTATAAAATTGAAAGCATCAGATGTGCTAACTTACATATCAGCTATTACTAATCATAATGATAACTATGTATCATCATGGTGGCATTTTCTATCTCAGGAAATGCAGCTCTTTCTTCAGTACTACTGTCATAGGAATAAAGGAAAAGACTTACTCAACCCTAACCTACTTGTACCCTGACAAATCTTGATATTCAGTGTGTAAGCCAAGTGTGAAGGGTTTGTTTCTATAGGCATGCTTGCCCATCCATCCAAGGGTGCCATTGAAAACCAGAAACACTTTTAAAAATGTAGCATTCCAAATGTGGCAATATGTTTGGATAACTGTACATCATGCCAAAAAAATACTCACCATTATGTAGCCTGTAGATTAATCTAGTTTTTCCTCAGGTCTAGATCATTTCCCATTCATTTCCTGAGACATTCAGGATATACAATTGAGGAGAGGCCACAAGTCTCCATGTAAGAATTTTTAAGTGATTAGGAATGGAAAATATAACAGAAAAATGTTATTAACAATAATATAAAGGAAGTATTTTGTATATCATTTTCTCAAAGCCCCATTCATGAAATTAATATAACTTCTCTTAGCAATGTTTTCTCCCCTTTTTTTCCTCATTTATAGATTGAAAAAGAAAAAACAAGCCAAACAAAATGCAGAGACTGCCTCAGCCTTAGCTACAAGGACTCATGCTGGAAAAGGAGATGTTAATACAGTCATTTTAGAACACGACAAGTGCAACATTGCTGTGGAAGAGGAACATATTACTGATGAGAAAAAAAAGAGAAAAAATCAGTTAAAGGAGATTAGACGTACAGAACTGAAGAGATATTATAGTATTGGTGAGTATTGGTGGCATTATTGGATAATTTTCATTTTAAAAATAGTAATTTTAAGACTATAATTTGTAACTGATGATAATAATAATAATAATAATAATAATAATAATACGTGTATTGAGCAGCTCCTATGTGCCAACAACCCTTGATTTCTATATATAATCTTTGGTAAAGGGATGAAAATGAAATAATGTTGGCATGGCTCATTCAGCTTTGTGTTCCCATCATGGAGCGCAGTGCCTAGCAGATGGTGCGTGCTAATACATATTCATCAAATGAATGGTCATGTTCCCTGTATGAGAAATATTTTTTAATATATATAAGCATAGCCATAAAAATGTTGGTAGAAATGTGTGCACTTTTTAGCATCAGCTAGGCAACAGAAAATAGATGGAGACATGGCCCAGCATGTGTCAGTTAAGAAAAAAGAAGAGATGAGTTAGGAGTTTTACTTAAGGGGCATCTTAAAATGAGTCTACAATGTTCCACGGTTTCCCAGAATTGCCTTTGCATCTGAAACTGCATTAGCAAAAGTGGTATACCTAGCATGATGGAGGTAGTAACCCTGCTTTCCTTGGATCATCCATCTCACACCTACGGCTCCTGTCACAGCATGTTCAAAAGAGAATGCAAAGAAAGGGAACTGTGAGTCCAAACCAGTTGTGGCATACAGGCTACAGTACACTCAGGATTGCTAGACTAAGAGAGAGAAGACCGAGGGGTGGCTGCAAATATGTTGCAATACAATACATGAAACATGGTCTTTTTTTATTCTTTTAAATATATTTTATTGATTATACTATTACAGTTGTCCCCATTTTTTTTCCTTAACCCCCCTCCACCTGGTACCACCATTCCTTCTAGCCGTTACGCCTCAGTTCATGTCCATGGGTCATGCATGTAAGTTCTTTGGCTACTCCATTACCTATACTGTTCTTAACATCCCCTGTCTATTTTGTAGCTACCAATTAGTACTTTTTAATTCCTGCACCTTCCCCCCCAATTCCCCTCTTGCCCCTCTCAGCTGATAACCTTCCCAGTGATCTCCATATCTGTGATTCGGTTTCTGTTCTTGTTTGCTTAGTTTGTTTTTGCATTCAGTTGAGTTTTGAATTTATTGCCTTTTTAATGTTCATCAATTTGATCTTCTTTTTCTTGTATAATTTCTTTTAGCATTTTGTATAATAATGACTTGGTGATGATGAACCCATTTAGGTTTACCCTGTCTGGGAAGCACTGTATCTGCCCTTCAATTCTAAATGTGAACTTTGCTGAACAGAGTAATCCAGGTTTTAGGTCCTTGCTTTTCATCACTGTGTATACTTCTTGCCAATCCCTTCTAGCCTGCAAAGTTTCTTTTGAGAAATCAGCTGATAGTCGTATGGGAACTCCTTTGTAGATAATTGTCTGCTTTTCTCTTGTTGCTTTTAAGATTCTCTCTTTATCTTTCATTTTGCATTTTAACTAAGATGTGTCTTGGTGTGTTCCTCTTTGGGTCAGTCTTGTTTGGGATTCTCTGTGCTTCCTGGACTTGCATGTCTATTTCCTTCACCAAATTAGGGAAGTTTTCTGTCATTAGTTTTTCAAATAAGTTTTCAATTTATTGCTCTTCCTTTTCTCTTTCTGGCATCCCTATGATTCATTGGAATGCTTAAAGATATCCCAGAGGTTCCTAAACCTATCCTCATTTTTTAAAAATTCATTTTTCTTCCTTCTGTTCTGATGCAATGTTTTTTCCTTCCTTGGGTTCCAAATTGTTGATTTGATTTTGAGCTTCATCCCCTCCACTGTTGGTTCCCTGCAGATTTTTTTTTTTTATTTTGCTTAATGCAGCTTTCATTTCTGCCTGGGTCTTTTTTATGCTGCTGAAGTAGCCTGGAGCATCCTGATAACCAGTGTTTTGAAGTGTGCTTCTGATAGGTTGCTTATCTCCATTTCATTTAGTTCTTTTTCTGGAGTTTTATTCTGTTCTTTCATTTGGGCAATATTTCTTTGTCTCCTCATTTTGGCAGCCTCCCTGTGTTTGTTTCTGTGTATTAGGTAGAGGTGCTTTGACTCCCTGTCTGGTAGTGTGGCCTGTTGTAGAAAATCACACCTGTAAGTTGTATGCAGTGGAGCCTTAGGTAATCACCAGGGTGGGCAACCTGTGTCATTGCTCTGTTGCTGTGTGGTGGGGAGGGCTCCCAGAGGGGTCAATACCTCTGCCTGGCCACTGGAGTTTTGCCTGGGAGGCAGCACTCATCACTCGCACTTCATTTTCTCTTCATATGCCACTGGTGCCCTGCCATGCTGTTGCATTGGTGCTGAATCCCAGAGAGGGGGAGTATGCATGAGCCCTAAGTCCATTGCAGGCCCCTTTGTAGGAGTCTCTTATGAATCCTGCAGTTTCTTCTGAGCCCCAACTGGTTTTTACAACCAGAAGTTATCTTTCTGGCGCTGCATCTCTGGGCTGGATGTTCTGGACTGGGGCTGAGATCCCTTTTTCCCGAGGAATCCTTCTGTTTTTTTAGCCACCACACATGGATGTGGGACTGTTCCAATCTCTGCACCTCACTGCGCCACTCCATGTCTCCGCTTTTACCACCCCTCCTACCTGTCTGGAATGATGTGGCTCCTTTAAATCCTTGGTTGTTGGACTTCCACACAGCTCAGTTTTCTGACAATTCTGGGTGGTGTTTGTTTTGTGGTCTAGTATTTTTTGCTATAGTTGTGTGCAGAGGCGAGGTGTGTTTACCTATGCTTCCATATTTACTGGAAGTCTGCATAAATCAAAACATGGTCTTATAGCCAAGTCTTATTTCAGAGGACTCCAAAGTTGGGTCATGGGCAATGCCAAAGTTACCAGGAGACAGATCTTGTCTCCATGTTTAAGGGTCCTTATCAAAGGCAAAATGGACTGCCATTGGGGTCGTAATAAGTGAGGCTGTGCTGACTTTGCTCCAGCAGAGGCCGAAGAGGCATCTAGAGCAGAAAGTGTGTGGTTTCTTGCATTCCAGTGAGCTAATGTGACTATGTCATGTATTACACAGCCTAATGGATGCTTCTAACCTCAAGCCATTTGGTATTTTATAAAAAGCTGTAACTGACAACCTATTGAAAGACACCTCTGTGTGAACAATAAAGTTCCTTTTAAAATTTAAAGTGTTGAGTATTATTTCCAAAACAAGGAAAGTGATTAAGGAAAATTTCACTTTACGCTTTGTTTACATGATTTGTACACATTGGACTTTTGAAAATGTGTAGTTTTTATAGTTGTGCAATTTAAAATACAGGGTGGGGCAAAAGAACAGTTGTTCATCTGAAAAGTAATACAATAATTAATAAATAATACAAGAATAAGCTCTGTGTTACACTCTGTTTTGCATGCTCACAGCTGGGAACCTACTTTTGCCCACCCTGTATGCTCTTTTCTCATCCTTACTTTAATCGCTGTTGGTTAAGAAGTCTTTTAAAGTGGAGACATTTTAGCTCTGTAGCGTTTCCCCGAAGGAAGCTGATAGTCCTACCCATTGAGGTTTCTTTTTGTGGGGATGCTATACTAATTGGATGCTGCGTTACATACCTTTGCAACAGTACACTAGGTGGATCAGAATTGTCCAGTGTTTTTATTTGGTAGCAGTAAGGAAAGAGATGCCATCACAGCTTTTCGGCTGCTCTCAGGAATGGCAATGATAACAGTGGTTGGCGGCTTGGGGCATTTCCGTAGGAGAATCCAGTGCTCACATGAAACTACCAGGTGGGCCTGGGAATTCCAGGGCTCCTCGTTCCTTTGCACTTTTGAGTCTAGCTGACACGCCCGCTCTGGCAGGCTTGCTAGACCTCACAGGGCCCACCTGCGTGTTCCCTGGATGCCTGTCCGAGGATGTTGCTCTGCACCAGCAGGTGGAGCATGAGGCCGTGGTGAGGGTGGCCCGGTTCCAGTCGCTGCTGTCAGTCAGCTCTGCAGAGAAGTCACTAAGATGGGAGGATCCTCTGTGGCACACTGAGGATTTGGATTTCATCCTTCGGGAGAACTCCATGAGCTCCTTGATTTCGGGTGAGAAATCTAAGGGTAGTGGGTGGAGGTGAGCTGCCTGGACAGTGGGAGACTGGATCAGATGAGATAGGTACCCTGAGGGGGGATTTGCTCTCAGAAACAGCAATATTTGGTGACTCTCATAGTATGTGAGGGGGAAAAAAGAATAGTCACAAGTTTTCAAACTAGAAAACTCAGGAAGGAGGAAAGAAGACAATGAATTTGTTGAGATGCTTTTGAGGTGCCAAGTGGATTAGCGTAGAGGAGTCTAGATTTGAGGTGAAAGGTCTGGAAATTGCTACTTACAGGGATGAGGTAAATCCATCGTGTAAGAGAAGTTATCAAGGTAACACACAGAGATAAAACAAGCAGTTCATGGTTGACCAATGATAATTTTGACCAATGATAAATTTGTAGAAAAACAAGCTAGAAGGATCTATAACAATATGTCAATAATTGTTTTCTCTGAGTATACAAGTTGCAAGAGATTTGGTTTTCTTCATTTGGGGGACATATTTCTCGTTTTATAGTTAGTTTTCATATTAATCAGAAAACATAGAGAACTCAATAATATAATGGAGTAAATCCAAGGGCTTGGCCAAAAGAACATTAGACAAATGTAAAATTTTCTATAATCAATATAAGAGAAAATACTTTCCCTGGCTGGTGTAGCTCAGTGGATTGAGCGCGGGCCTGTGAACCAAACGATCGCGGTTCGATTCCCAGTCAGGGCACATGCCTGGGTTGCAGGCCAGTTCCCAGCAGGGGACACATGAGAGGCAACCATACATTGATATTTCTCTCCCTCTCTCCTTCCCTTCCCCTCTAAAGATAAATAAATAAAAATATTTTAAAAAAGAGAGAAAATACTTTCTGTAGCTATGTACTTCCACACCTGTAACATTACCTACCTGATTTAAGGAAGCTTGCTTTGACAGTAATATTCTTCCTTTTAAATTAGATTTATCTGTGCTTTATATAAGTAAGCCTTGAGTTTGATTGATTTGCTGGAACAGTGCATAGAACTCAGAGAAACTAGAAGACTGTGACTAAAGAGGAGCAGCCGGAAGGCAGAGATGCAGAGGGCAGGGCACCCAGCGCTTCCATCCCCTCCCGAGGCTGGCTCTCTCCCTGCACCTCCAGGTGTTCGCCAGCCTGGCAGCTCTGTGAACCCCAACCTGCTGGGTTTTGTGGGGGCTTTTTTACACAGTCATGCTTGATTGACTCATTGGCCATAGGGGATTGATTCGATGTCTAGCCCCTTTCCCTCTCCCTTCCCTGGAGGTCGGGCGTTGGGACTAGAAGTTCAACCCTCTCATCAGGATTGATTCCATTGGCCACCAGCTGCCCTCTCTAGGTACTTTCTAAAGGCCACAGCATTAACGTAAGACAGCTTTATTCTCAACACTAAGGATGTTCCAAGAGTTTTGGAAGCAGAGAGTCGGAAATTATGGACGAAGAACAAATATGTACTTATTATAAATCACAATGTTGCAATTTTCTGTCATTTTCTTTGTTTCACATATCAAGTTCAGAAAGCCAAAGCTATGTTATTTTGATAAATTCCCAAACATATAAGTAGATCAAGCCACAGACATATATTATAATAATATTTGTCTTCTGTTCAAAAATAATGATCATTCTGGTACTTTAGAATTCAAATCACAGAATACAGGATTAAAATGGACTCATGTAGAAAGAGAATATCAAGAATCTACCTAATATATTCTTTAATCAAATAGTATATAAAGACTTGAGGGACTTGGGTATAAAATAAATTGAAATGATTAGGATGGAAGTAATTAGGCTGTGCTTCTTGGGGCCACTAAGGAAGTGAGAGTGATGTTTAAATGAAATCACACTGTAAAAACCTAGGTGGTGAATAGGACAAACCTGGTGAGACCCCCCAAAATGTACAGGAATGTTACAGAAGGATTGCAGTTGATAAGAGAGAAGACGACAGAAAAGAGAAGCTTGAATGAAGAGGCTTGAATCAAAGGTGTTCTTGGTAAACAGGTACAAATGGGGAATGGGAGAAGTAACCAAACATAATATAAGAAGAATGCTTTCATGAGCCGGAACTCATACCTGACTTTCGAAGTCAGAAGAGCTCACCACATCTAGACTGAATTAAGGGGAAAGTCAGCACTTAGATAAACAGGGACAAAAGTTTACAGGTCATGGAAAAATGGGGGGGGGAAATTTTTACCCACAAAGCAGCAAAGAAGAGAGCCAGGCACAGACTTCTCCATCGCAGTGAGCACTGGAGGAATGAATTTTCAGAGCTGTGAAGCCAAAGTTGGTTTTCAAAGACATCAGGACATTCTCAGACATACAAGGTCTCAGGAAACATACCTTTTGTGTCATACCTTTCCTAAACGAAGTTACTGAGAGGGAGAGATAGTCCTTTTTAACTGAGATATCTGTCAGAAATCCAGGCCTCAAGAATGAAATTGTAATTTTATTAAGCTGATATGAACAGATGCTACACTTGATCTTAGCCAAAAGGCTGAGAAGCGATTGAAAATGTAATTTTAGAAAAAGAATTGGTGGTGAGCATTCTAAGTAACTGAAGATAAAATTAAAAATATGTAACCATTGTAAATACGGTTATTAACATGAATATAAGAAGGCAACATAATTTTTCCCAGCTTTATTGAGATATAATTGACATAACATTGTGTACGTTTAGAATTTACAATGTGTTGGTTTGATATGTGTGGTCTTTTGTGTGAGTATTGCAAAATGATTACTACCGTAGCTTTAGCAAACACCTCCATCAGTTCACATAATTACCATTTATTTTTTGTGGTAAGACCATTTAAAATCTACTCTCTTACCAACTCTCAAATATCGATTACAGTGTTATTAACTGTGATCACCATGCTTGTTCGTTAGATCCTCAGAACTTACTCCTCTTACAAATGAACGTTCGTACTCTTTGGCACGCATCTCCCCATTTCTTCCACTCTCACACCTGGCTGTGAGTGCAGTAGCTTTCACTCAAGGGACACTTCTTCCTTTTCCTGCCGCAGCTCCACAGGCTTATGAACAGAGTATACTGCAATCGGTATTTGCCACAGTTGGAACAAAAAGGATGGCCACCATACCAGGCAGCGATGTTGTACTGCAAGCTCGAGTGCAGAGTCTAGTTCCATTGTGATCAGAGGGATCTGCATAGTGCCCACCTCATTCCCTAATTAATGTGTTGTGTTATGTCCCAGTTGTGTGATGAGAAATCTCACTGAGAGAAATACCCAAATGTGGTTTGAGCTGAGGTGAGGACAACAGAGTAGACTAAGTGTATGGTCAGGGATTTTTCAGTTTCAGTGATTTTGAAAAGTAAGAAGGGAGCTGGAGAAGATGCAAAGGAAAACACTGATTCATTGATGTGGGAGAGGAATGTGGTCAGATCTTTCTGGAAGGCAGTCTGGCCATGGTTCTCAAGAGCCTTATCTTTTGCATACCCTTGGTCCCAACAGTTCTGTTTGCAGAAATTCCCCCTAAGGAAACAGTCATGATGACAGTGTTTGAAGACTGAACTACAATGTCTGTTATTGAATTGTTTAAAATAGTGGGAAAATAAAAATAACATCAGTGACATAAAATGAAATTCTGTGTACCATTTTTAAGTGATGTAGAGAAAAACAATGACATGAGGAATTTTCACAAAATATTGTTATGGTAGAAAAGCAAGTCAGCAATATGATTCCTTTTTTGTTTAAAGAAATAACTCACTGCCCTGGCTGGTGTGGCTCAGTGGATTCAGTGCCAGCCTGCGAACCAACAGGTCCCCGGTTCGATTCCCAGTCAGGGCACATGCCTGGGTCGTGGGCGAGGTCCTCAGTAGGCAGCACTCAAGAGGTAACCACACATTGATGTTTCTCTCCCTCTCTTCCCTTCTCCCTTCCTCTTTCTAAAAACTAATAAATAAATCTTTTTAAAATTTAAAAAAAAATAACACCTACAAACATGTAACTAGGGAGATGGATTGCTGTTGGAAGTACACTCATCAGAATGCAAACACTGGTTTCCTCTGGGAGGGGGTAATACGGATGATTTGTATTTTTTAATTTTGTTCAACTGTATTTTTAAATGACCGTATATTGTTTTGATTCAGGTAGAATTGGTTTTTATAATTTCTGTAATATCTTCTAACATTCAAATTTACCCGCTTAAGTCCTTGATCTGTTTACAAAAAAAGAAAAGCCATTTCGAATGAGCTGTGACACTGGGAAAGAGAGTAGGGAGAAAGGAGGAGCACCGTCAGGCCTGAGGAGGGAGAGAAAGATCGTGTTTTTGGATGAGTGTCTGCAGTGGGCTAGATGCTTTATTCCATCATTTAATTGACTACGGGTCACGAGGTACCGCAGGTGGTAGCAGCCTGTTCTACAAACAAAAAAAACCCTGGAAGCCCAGGGACTCAGGCATGCATCACTGCAGATCCCAGTGAGGCAGGGATTCCAGCCCTGCTATCTGGCACCGAAGCCCCAGGGAAAACTTCAGAGATTGTCCTGCTTTCCCAGGTCAACTCGGAGAGGGAAATAAGGCAAAAGTTAAGTAAAATTATAGTGTCTTCTCCACTGCCCCAAGCACATCGTTGTTGCTTAGGGAGGAAAAGATGACCATATGTGGCATATCATTTCCCCTAAGCAGTAATGTAAGTGACGATAAGGTTGACATTTCTCTCTAGTTTAATTACTTGACCTGGTCCTTCATGTTGTTACATTAAACTTCTCATTTGTTTGATAGCTAATATAAGTCAAAGGCTTACAGAACAGCTAAAATAATGTTTCATCAGATATGGAGTGAGAAGAGTTCATTTATTTCCCAAATGCTTGAGGGTTTGCTCAGTACTGAGGGCAGTGCTGGGCTCTGAGGTAGAGGGATCCACGAAGACGACTCCCTGCCCTTCTCGAATTCCCCATTTTACTTCAGTGTGACTCATTTTTCTCGAGGACTGTATCGCCTGTGACGTGCTTGCAGGAAGGAAAGTAACGGCTACTGCATGTTTCTCTGTGTCAACAGATGTTAAAATATGGAGTTCACATTGAGGACAAAGTTAATTCTTCTCCATGTCCCACCCTCTCTATGCTCAGGAGGCGAAGGCTCCTCATGACACACTTTAAAAAAATTGTATTGTAATAGTTTATGATTCCAGTATCCCAGAAGTTACCCTTAAAATGCTAAACAATAACATTGAGGAAGAGGCAGGCCAGTCATTTGACATGTGTGCATCACTGATAAAAACGAATATAAGTTCAATATTTCCTTCAAAGACATTCGTGACTTTATTTTTTACTATTGAATTTTGAATCCATCTGGGTGGATTTGAGAGTGATCTAGATTTTTCTTCCAATCTTAACAATGTTTACCCAACATTGTTTAATATTAATCCTTAAGGTTTTCTGAGCCCTTAGTTCTCACATTGTGGAGTGCTTTACCAGAAAAGAATTGTCCTATGTAATCCCTACAGTATCTCTGTGGGGTCCAGTTGGCATCCCAATTTTACACACTAGAAACTGTCTTTGAATAAGTACATTTTCTTGTCCAAGGTCACTCAGTCAGGGGCCAACCAGGACTCCCGTTTAGTCTGTCTGATGCCAGAGCCTCCCCTCTACCACGACGAAGCTACATGGCCTTTGTGGGAAAAGCCGGCCTTTTTTTGCTGGTTTATGAAGGCATTTTTATTTTACACTAAATTTTTTCAGTTCTGATTTTTAGTTATTTCACCACAGTGTTTTAATTGCTCTGCCTCTGTCGTGTGTTTTAACCTAAATACAGTGCTCCTACCTCATTTCTCTTTTTAAAAGTGGTTTTGGATAGTTCCATGTATTTATGTTTCTACATAAACCTCGTTACCAATTTGACATACTTCCATTCTCCAAAACTTTTTAAAATTTGGATTTTAACTGCTTTTAATTTAAAGACTAATTTGAAGGGGAAGTGAAATATTTATGAAAATGAGATATTCTCTTTGGGAGCATTATATATACTTCCCTTTATCCAGGCTTCCATTTATATACTTTGGTAAACCTTTGAAATTTTCTTTATGTATATCTTGCCATTATCTTGCTATATTTATTCCTAGATATTTTCTAGTTCGATAACACTATACCTGGGACTTTTTTCAAATTATATTTCTATCATAAGTATAAAAGATTATTGTATCTAGCCATCTTACTTAACAGTGTGGCTATTTCTGGATTTTTTTAATAATGTTGGTTCTTTAGGTAGACAATTCACCTGCTATTAATCAACTTTTCATTTCTTTTCTATATTTGAAACTTCTTTATCAGTTGCTTTGACTAGAGGTTCTAGAACAAGGTTGGGTATACACCATGATATTGGGAATTCTTGTATTTATGTTGATTAGTGATTTACTTTTAATATTTGCTTTTGGTTTCTGATATAAAGGCTTATCTCAGTTTGCACAGGTATGGGTTAGGAGAGTTTAGTTAGACCAGTGCTTCATTTCTAAAGAGGCCACCGATGAATGAGTGGCTACCTGGAGCACGATCTGCTCAGGTGTTGCCTTACCGTGCTGTGAAAGGCAGCCTCCACCGAATGGAGGGATTCCCCCTTGATGCTTGGGGTTTCCAAACTGTCCCCATTATGTTTGTAATGGTTCTGCTTTCATCTCCACTACGAAGTTAATTTTCATGACCTTGAATACGTGTGGTTTAGCCTTGCTTCATGTTAGATCAGACCCTTTGTTGTGACCTAGTGGAGTGGAAGATGTTATGCCCGTAGATCCTCAGAGCTTTGCTGGGGTTGCTCTCAGGCACTGGTCGTCCACAGAACCACAGGAAGGAAAGGACTGGGGCGGAGCTCGCACACTGCCTGTGCTGCTGAGCCCGCCGCACGCCCTGCGGTCTTTCTCATGGAAAGCTGGGGTGAGGGTCTCACTAGGGTCTTACCTCAGGCTGCATTTAAGTAATTAATGAGCTAATGCACCCCTGGAAGTGACATCATGAAGTCACTCAGTTTTCATTCTTATGGGAAATTGCTTTTGATATACACCTCTTAGGGTTCCATTACTTTTCAGAAACATATTTTAATGAATATCAAAGAATAACTAAAATTCTTCATTGCATTAAGGAGGTTCACTCCTATTCTTTGTTGTGTAACAGATTTTTACATTTTCTTTTGTTCTTTTAAAAAAACTATAGTAATGCTGTTTAATTCCATCAACTGCTTTTTGGCATGTATCAAAATGATCAGATATGGTTTTTCTCCTTTAAACAATTATAATCATGTATCATATTAATGCTGTGTATCACTCCAGAGTTTCTGGAATGAAAGCTTTTTGCTTTATGGTTTATACTTCTTTTAGTACTCTAATCTATTCAAATTGCTATTCACTTATGTTGACAGCATTATCATTAGTAATAACAGCATTTGTTAAGCACTCACTCTGTGCCAGGCTCTGAGATAAACACTGTGTCCCTCATGGCATTTAATCTTTTGAACAATGTTGTGAGGTAGGTAGTTCTGCATTTCACAGGTATGGGGATGGAGGCACAAAGAGTTCAAGTACCTTGCTAACATCACACCCCTATGAGAATGTGTCAGGGTTGCTCATTGAACATAACTCATTTGACCCCAAAATCAAATTGTAATCAGAATGGTGTTTGGTGCCCTGGCTCCTGTGGCTTAGTGGAATGAGTGCTGTCCTGCAAACTGAAAGGTTGTTGGTTCAATTCCCAGTCAGGGCACATGCCTGGGTTGTGGGCCAGGTCCCCAGTTGGTGGTGTGCGAGAGGCAACTGATGGATGTTTCTTTCCCTTCTCTTCTCTCTAAAAATAAATAAAATCTTTAAAAAAAAAAGAATGATGTTTGGTGGTATAAAGAAGATGGTACATGACCTGATTTTATGGTTACTGTCATCAAACTGTGATAGCCAAATGCATTGTTTCCTAGTGTGGGCATATGCCTGTCACTGGAAACGGATTTTCCTGTTTATAAATCAGCCTGCCCCCTTCTTAGAAAGACTTAGAGACAGACAGTTTTTGCCTCTCTGATTATCCCTCATTTGGTTGCCATGGAAACATCCCCTTTCTTTAGGCATTGAGATGTTGAGGGTCTTTTGCTGTCAGCCTCCTGTACCCCAATCAGATGTTCTTACGATGGAGATGGAAGGAGGGGAGAGAGTTGCTTCTTTAAGGGGAGTAGGCAAAAAGGGGGTACATAACCCACACCCAGTACTTGTAGGGCCAGTGCAGAATTGGTCTTAATATAATTTAAAAACCTGATAATTTTCAAAATTTGTGCTTGTTCCAATAACTGATCACTGAAAGGAAGGCTACACGCCGTCTCCTCTGCCCTTCCTACATCTATGAAGAGAATGTAAAATCACGATCGGGGAATTCAGTGTCTCTTTTGTTTCTGTTTTCAAGTACATAATTTATAATGTCCATTGTTCTGACTTCACCCGGTCCCCAGTGGTCTGTGACAGGAACCAGGTGCTCAGGTTTGAATGACATTAGTATTGTTTCAGTCTTGCCAGTTTTTCTCAGAACCAGAATATCTAATCAGTGCTGCATTCCTTAACACGCCATGTCCCCACCCCAGTACACTCACACATCCAAGATCATGACTTGAATCCTCAAAAATTCCCACTTTTAGCCCTGGCTAATATGACTCAGTGGTTTGAGCACTGGTCTGCGAACCAAAGGGTCTCAGGTTTGATTCCCAGTCAGGGCACATGCCTGGGTTGCAGGCCAGTCCCCCAGTAAGGGGTATGTGAGAGGTGACCACACATTGATGTTTCTCTCCCTCTCTTCCTCTCTCCCTTCCCCTCTCTAAAAATAAATAAATAAAATCTTTTTAAAAATTTCCACTTTGAATCTGAACCTGTCTTCCCACATTCTCCCTCTGTGGTAGATAGCATAATGCCACCCTTCCAAAAAGAAAAATGTACATGTCCTAATTTCCCAAACCTCTTATGTTACCCAGCAAAGGCAAATGGTTGTAGATGGAATTGAGAGCATCCTGGATTACCCAGGTGTGCACAATGTAAACACAGTTTTTTTTTTTTTTTCTTTTGCTGATTCTACTGAAAGGGGAAGGGAAGGAGGAAGAGAGGTGAGAAACATCAATGTGAGAGAGAAGCATCAATCGGTTGCCTCCTGAACGTGCCCCGACTGGGGCCAAACCTACAACCAGGCGGGTGACTGGGAATTGAACCGACAACTATTCAGTTTGCTGGATGATCCCCAACCAACAAAGCCACACAGGCCATGGCTAAACACAGGATTCTGAAAAATGAAAGGGTAGCAGGAGAGGGAAATGGAGAAATGGCTGTGCAAGAGGACTTGGCTTGGTGTTGCTGGCTTTGCAGATAAAGGAAGGCATGTCCAGCCAAGGAAAGTAGCTTACTTCTAGGAGTCGGAAAAGGAAAGCCATCTTTCTCTAGAGCCTCAAGAAGGAACTACCTGCCGACACCATGATTTTAGCCCAGTAAGACCCATGCCAGATGTGGAACCTACAGAACTAAGACAATAAATTTGTGTTTATTTTTCATTTTGAACTCCCTAAATTTGTGCTAAGTTGTTACACGAGCAATAGGAAACTAATGCATCATGCCGCTCCACCTCCAGCATCTCAGCGCCCCTCCCGCACCACTGCTCTAGCTACAGCTGCCCAGCTTGCATGTCGTAAACCACACAGTTAGCCACGACGGCAGGGTATTTGCTTATTCCTTACACGGTCTGTCGCCCTGGTGTTGGTAGCCAACCCCTGGGTGAACCCTTATTGCTGCTTCTCTCAATATTCTCATTGAAACCTTACCTTTGCCCTAGTAACTCTTCCAAATTACACAACCCCTCATGCACCCCCAATCCTGTCTTTACCCCATTACATTTTAGCAAATGACCATATCCTCACTGTACTGATAGGATTAACACCATCCCTACACTTTCGACCTCAGGAAATCTCTATGACCTCCCAATTATCCATTTCCATCTCTCATCCTCTTTGCTGCATTTGACAGTGTCAAAATGACCTTTAACTTTTTTCCAGGGTGTCTGTGACATTACACTCATTCTCTTATCTTTTTAATTCCACCCCCCACCCCCATCAGCCACACTTCTCTTTACTCCCCCCATCTAAGCCTTCCTTTGGTTTGGTTCTCAAACCTCAGATCTTCTCTTAAAATGTCTTTCTTTGGCAGTCGTAGCCTCATTCAAGACTTCTCAGATAACCACTGCAAAGGATTCCTTCACATCTGGCCTTCTCACCTCTCCAGACCCCCAGAATGTACCTGAACATCAGGTTCTTTCAGCTCCAGTGCACAGAGAGAAGTCTTACTTCAGGAAACTTGTACCTAAGACTCAGGGGCAGGAGCTAAGAACCTTGTGTCCTTGGCCCTCTTCTGGGATGGAAAGGGAGGAGGCAGGACTTGTGGGCAGGGCACCAGGTCCACCAGGGTTGAAGTCAACAAAGGCACCTGCTCCCCATTTTAGCCTGCACCTCCAGAATTTATGAGAATTGAAACAGGCTAGGCTAAAGGGCCTGTATTTCATTCCTCCAAGGTATTTGTCAGTGTCGTAAGACTTGCTTCCTCTTGGATTGAGAAAATCTGGCACTGAAGGCTTTTCAGAGGTGGGGCAGGTAGAGAGGGGTCAGTTGCTTTGCTGTGAACGACTTCTGAGGAACCTGGCCAGCTTTCCCCTCTGGCAGCACATACTTTTACGTTATTTGCTTTAGCATCCTGTAAGCAGGGGGTGGGGGCTGGAATATCAA
>PVKM010032319.1:0-16454 GCA_004027735.1 Carollia perspicillata
AAGCCTCAAGTTAGTTTGTTTTTTATTGCAGATAGGGGAGATCTACTCCCAAGGACTCACTTGGGGTGATAAAGACTGTTCTTGATAATTACTAGATTTAGCATGGCAGTTACTTTGTTAGATATATAAATGTTGAATAATTAGGTTTACACTAGAAACTACTATAAAATTTACATTAACTATATATTAATAAAAAATTGATAAGCAAAAAGGAATGTTCTTTATAAAAATAAATACCTATTTTTTAACCCAAGGGTAATTATGCATATTTAAAAATCTGGTAATTGATGCTATTGTGTAAAGAATTAAATAAAAGCGTAAGTATCTTGAAATTATGTGGTACAAAGATTATTTATCAGTTAACTCAAAACATATTGGCCTGAGTTCTGAAAATTAACTAAGAATCTAGAAACTACATTTTCTTGACACATTAAGTCATTTGTAGAATCACAAAAATTAATGTTTTTATAAAGAGAAATATGTATTATCAAATAATGTAGTTGAACATATAATTTTGCAATTTTATAAACTTAAAGTGCTGTTTATTTGTCTGACAAAACTGGTAGACAAAATTTAGGAAATTCAATTTAGTTAAGCTTGTCCTGAGAAAATAATCTCAAGAATTTTATAACCTGCATTGTTATGTAAATGTTTTTACATGGTAAAATTCAGGGAGAAGATTCAGAGCTGCTTTTAAATCAAAATTGTTAAATCAGTTTAATTTGTCCAGAAAGACACCTTGATTATAAATATTATATGCTCTCTTTTCTTGTGCAATTTACATAGCTGCTATTAAAACTTTAAAGTTATTTACATGATATATATACTTTATACTTCTTTTTCATCCTCACCTGAGGACATTTTTTCATGGATTTTCAGAAAGAGAGGAAGGGAGAAGAGAGAAATATTGATGTGAGAAAGAAGACCTGACTGCTTGCTTGCTGTATGTAAATGGACTGGGGGCCATTCATGCCAGGACCAGGTATCGCACATGCCAGGACAGGGGACTGAACCTGCCCGGGCAGGGCACTGAACCCACAACTTAGGTATGTGTCTTAACTGGAAATCAGCCCACAACTTTTTAGTTATGGGACGGTGCCCCAGCCAACTGAGCCACGCTGGCCAAGACATAATATTTACTTCTTAAAACATACAAACGTCTGTCCAGAAAGTAGTCAGCCATGTAATATGAAAAATAGAGACCTTTACTGAAGACAGAAGATATAAGAAACATTGTCCATAGGACAATGACGCCTCAGGCCCCTTCAAAGTAGACACCTTGGGATCTCACACAGTTCTCCCAATTGCCATCAGCTGCCCTGTTGTATTTTCCTGAATCTCATCAACAGTCTGAAATATCTTCTCTTTCAAAGGTGATTTTAATTTTGGGAAAAGCCAGAAATTGCAGGGTGCCAAATCTGGGCTGTAGGGGGACTGAGTCACCCGGGTGATTTGATGTTTTGCCAAAAAATTTCTACACATGTTATGCATGAGCAGGCACATTGTTGTGATGAAGCTGCCAACCACCAGTTGTCCATAGCTGAAAATGTTTTCATTGTATTGTATCTCTCAACTGACAAGGAACATTGAGGTAGTACTCCTCATTAACTGTTTGGCCTGGAGGGGTGTCCTCATGATGGACAATACCTTTCCAATGAAAAAACATAGTTAACATGGTCTTGATCTTGCTGCAACTTTGCCACACCTTCTTCGGATATAGAGAACCAGGTGACTTCCATTGGAATGACAGGGCCTTTGTTTCTGGATTATAGCTGTAGACCCACAATTCATCTTTGGTTATGACCTTTTTGAGGAAATCTGGTTCATTGGTAGCGGTTTTTATCCGTCATTAACAACTGTAGCACAATGTCCCTTCTGCTCTGGTAGCAGAGGCCATGGAATGAATTTTGCCATGACACATTTCATGCCAAGATCCTGCATGAAAATCTCAGACTCAGTAGTTTTTGGAATCTCCAGATAAGCTTCTAGTTCTCGTACTGTCAGTTATCAATCTTTGTTGATTGCAGCCTGCACATGTTCAACATTCTCAGGTGTTCTGCTAGTTGTAGGCCTTCCAGAACGTGGGTCACTTTCAACAGATTCTTGACCATCTTTGAAGCATTTGTGCCACACTTTTATTTGCACCGCACTCATTGCATTGTCTTTGAAAGCCTTCTGAATCATCTGAATAGTTTCTGTTGAGGAATATTCAAGCTTAATGAAAAATTTGCTGCAGATTTATTGCTCTACTTGCTCAATCATTTTGAATGTGACGACCACAAAGTACACGTGCTCACTCTATGACACATACTGCCCGCACTGACTAGTACACTGTAATCATCATTGTTCATGCATGCGCATTGCAGTCCACTCCCCGTGGCTGCTGGGATACATCGATGTCATGGAAATGGTTCTCATGATACTAACAATAGCTGGGCTTTTTCCAGACAAACCTCATAGTAACCAAGCTTATGAATTAAACTCACAGTTAAATTCATTTTTTTGATACAGCTTTGCCAAGAAATATTTTTTAAAGAACTACATATTTAAAGTGTAAGAAGTAGAAAAGTAGTTTAGAAATCTCTGAATTTCACCCTGACCGATATGGTTCACTTGGTTAAGTGACATCCTGCAAACCAAAAGGTTGACAGTTTGATTCCTGATCAGGGCACATGCCTAGATTGTGGGCCAATCCCCAGTTGAAGGACGTGCGAGTGGTAACTGATTGATGTTTCTCTTGAACATCAATGTTTCTCTCCCTCTCTTCCCCTTTCTCTAAAATAAATAAGTAAAATCTTAAAAAAAAATCTCTAAACTTCTTCTTCCCATTTACAAGTGCTTACTATATTAATATATTTTTAAAAGTCAGTTAGAAGAGGAGTTTATTCTTTTAGATTTCTTTTAACTTTTATTCTGACATTTTTTCAAATTTTCATAAAAGTGGCCAAAAAGTACAGTTTAACGTGTCCTACACCTAGCTTTCCTTAATGTTAACATCTTACAGAGCCATAATGAAATGATTAAGGCCAAGACATTGACACTGATGCAATAATACTAACTAAACTAAATAGCTCATTCAAATTTCACCAGATTTTTCTGGACTAAGATCCAATCCAGGACCCCATATTGTATTTTGTTGATATGTCTCCTTAGTGTCCTCCAATCTATAATAATTCCTTATTCTTTCTTGGTCTTTCATAACCTCGATACTTTTTAAAACTCATTTTTTAATTTCTCAACTACAGTTGACACAAAATATTAGTTTCAGGTGTACACTGCAATGATTAGACTTTCTATAATTTAGTAAGTGATCATCCCAATAAATATCATACCCATTGGACACCTTACATAGTTATGAGAATATTATTAACTATATTCCTTATGCTGCACTTTATATCCCCATGACTATTCTTTTTTAAAATATTTTTTAATTATTTATTTATTTATTTTTAGAGAGGGGGGAGGAAGAGGGGAAGGAATGGAGAAAGAGAGGGAGAGAAACATCAATCTGTTGCCTCTTGCACGTCCCCAGCCAGAGACTTGGCCTGCATCCCAGGCAGATGCCCTGACAGGGAATCAAACTGGTGACCCTTTGTCCTGTAAGCCAGCACACAATCCACTGGACCACACCAGCCAGGGCCCATCACTATTCTGTAACAACCAATCTGTACATCCTAATCTTTTCACCTTTTTCACCCATCTTCCCCCAACTCTCCTCCCATCTGGCAACCATCAAAACATTCTCTGTATCTATGAGTAGTTTCATGCTGCTTGTTTGTTTATTTTGTTTTTTTTTAGAGTCAGTTGTTGATAGATATGTATTTATTGCCATTTTGTTATTTATATTTTTTATCTTTTCTTCTTCTTCTTAAAGAAGACATTTTTACCTTTAATGTAATACTGGTTTGGTGATGATGGACTCCTTTAGCTTTTTCTCGACTGGGAAACTCTTTATATGTCCTTCAATTCTAAATGATTTCTTTGCTGAGTAATCTTGGTTCTAGATCCTTGCTTTTTCCTCACTTCAAATATTTCTTGCTAATCCCTTCTGCCTGCAAAGTTTCTATTGAGAAATCAGCTGACAGTCTTACAAGGGAGCTCCCTTGTAAGTAACTGCTTTTCTCTTGCTGCTTTTAAGTTCTCTCTTCGTCTTCAACCTTTTGCATTTTAATTAAGATGTATCTTGGTGTGGGCCTCTTTGGGATCATCTTATTTGGGACTCTATGTGCTTCCTGGATTTGTATGTCTATTTCCCTCGCCAGGTTAAGGAAGTTTTCTGTTATTATTTTTTTAATAGGTTTTCAATGTCTTCCTCTTTTCTCCTTCCACAACCCCATGGTGTGAATGTTGGAATGCTTGAAGTTGTTCCAGAGGCTTTTTACACTATCTTCTCTCTTTTTTTATTTTTTTTCCGTTTCAATTAGGTGTTTTTTATTTTCATATATTCCAAATTCCTGATTTGATTCTCAGCATCCTGTATTCTGCTGTTGATTCCTTGTAAATTATCCTTCATTTAGTTAGTGTATCCTTCGTTTCTGACTGGTTTGATGTCCTTTTTCATGATGTTGAAGTTCTCACTAAGTTCCTTGAAGTTTTCACTAAGTTCCTTGAGCATCCTTATAATCATAGTTTTGAACTCTGCCTCTGGTAGTTTGCTTGCGTCCATACATTTGGTTCTGTTTCTGGAGATTTCTCCTGTTCTTTCTTTCGGTACCTGGGTCTTTGCCTCCACATTTTGGCAGCTTTCCTATTTTTGTTTCTATGTATTAAGTAGAGCTGCTGTGTTCCCAGACTTTGTAGAGTGGTCTTGTGTAGTAGATGCAGCATCCTCAGTTACTCAAGCTGGGTGCTCCAGGTGTGCCCCTGTGTGGGCTGTGTGCACTGTCCTGTAGTAGCTGGGCCTTGATTGTGGTTGGCATCACTGGGAGGGATTGACACTGCCTTCCCCTCCTCCAGGTCAACTGGCTTCCAAGACAGGCTGCAACTACAGAGGAGGAGCTGCTGTATGGAGCAGGACTTGCTTCAGTTGGTCTTTGGTGCTCACCGAGTCCTCTCCTTGAGTGTCTCACTCTGGAGGTGGTAGGGTTGTAATCCAGCATGGTCTGAAACTATTCATTGGATGTGATGGTTTTGGGGACTCTTGGGCAGTGCAAGGTCAGCCACCGCTTATGCCCTATTTGAGACCACCCAGAACAAGCTACAGAGCAATCTGCAGATGGCTGCTACTTGTGCTGGACTTGGAGGTGTCCATGAGAGGCCAAGCTGTGAACCAAGGTTTGTTGCTTCTAGTGCTAGGCCTGGGGACACTTGACAAGAGGTACAGTGTACACGGAAACCAGATGCTGTTTGTTTGAGAGCTTTCAGGAAAGTCCAAGGCATGAGGAAAGAAAGGCTAATTGTATGAAAATGGCTTGGGTGGGCCCAAGAGTTGGGTGGGCGATGTCTCAGGGAATCATCAGGGTAGGACAAACAGTGATAGATAGCCATGTTGTGGAACACTCAGATATGGTTCCCACCTGTCAGCTCTGTGGCAGAGGAAGGCTCAGAAAATGAAAAATGCCCTCTATCAGCACTTCTGTCTGGGAGAAAGCTGCCCCTCCCCAAGCTTTTGTCCTGATGCTAGATGATTCAATTCCTGTCTGTATGTCCCTGGCTTCTTTCAAGACTCTGTCCCAGTTCTAAAGCTCTGAGGGAGTGAGTCCATGCTTAGGACTTTTAACAGGAACTATCTGGGACTCCAGAAGCCCTCCATTTCTCTTTGTCAAAATCCCCATTGGTTTGTACAGCCAGAAGTTATGGGGACTTCTCTTTCTAGCTCTGGAATCCTTGGCTAGAAGACCTAGTGTGGGCTGGGACCTCTCACTCCTCAGGGAGGACCACCAAAGCTAGATATCCCTCCCAATTTTAAATTGCCACACATGGGTGTGGGACCAGCCTTTTTGCATCTTCAACTCTCCTACCAGTCTTGATGTGGCTTTTTCTTTAAATCCCTGATTGCAGGACTTCCATTCAGCTAGATTTCAGGTGATTCTGAATGATGTCTGTGAGAGGATTCAAGTACCAGATTTACCTATCCTGCCATCTTGACTAGAAGTCCATGACCTTCATACTTTTGAAGAGTACCTCAGATTTTGTAGAGTGCCTATCAATTTGAGTTTGTTTGATGCTTTCTCATAATTAAATTGAGATTGTGAATTTTAGCAAGAGTACCACAGAAATGATGTGTCTTTCCCAGTGCATCTTAGAAGGGGGTACATGATATCAATGTGTCTTCTTACTGATGATATTAACTTTGATCACTTGGCTAAAACAGTGTCTTCTAGATTTCTCCACAGTAATGAAAAAATACTTTTTAAGTATCCTGTTCCTCTTCAAACTTTTGCTCACTAATTTTAGCATTGATAAATAGATCTTGCCTGTAGCAATTATTATGGTGTTGTTTATTTGTGATAACTTTCTATATTCCTCACTCCTCTGACATTTATTAATTGCATTTTCTGTCTCTGCTCACCCATTTATGTATTCATTCACTTATTTGTATTATTATGGAGTCATGGACATTTACTTTATTCTATGGGTTACATTCTAATACAATCATTAGTTATGGTTTTGCTGAAATTATTTCACCTTTTGCCATTGAAAGCCCCTTCACAAGGGCTTCTGTGTCCTTTCAACAAACTAACATACTCCCAACTCTTTTTTTTTAACCAATTTCTTATTTACTGTTCCCACAAAACACTCTGGGCTCCATTTATATTTTTCCTGTTCCAGTCTTGGAATCAACCATTTCTCTTAGGAGCCCTGGTTTGTTTTATTTGTTTCTTTTACTACCTCTGGATTTTGAATCTCAGTTAGAAAGTTGGCTCTAGGGTCTAAATCTTTTTCTCTTCATATCAGTGAGATACAGTAAAAACTCTACAGCCCACTTTCCTAAGTCTGGGGTCTTCTATCTAAATAATCACAAGGACTTTAGCAGGAAGGCCAGTGGAAATGTTGGGTGAGCATTCACCTCCAAGTCATGCCCTCCTGAAGACTCCTGCCATCCTGAAAACTGTGTATCTTCTCATTGATCCCCAAAATCTGGTGGGTAATTTTTGACTACACGCTTACAAAACACAGGTACCTCCCAAAGACAGACATTGATTCTCAGAGACTTTAGAGCCTAAATTAATATTCATAACCAGAAACAGTTTCCTGATTGTAACATCAGCTCCTCAACCCCTTCTTAGGCCAGACCTGGTCTTTTGTTGTGTAGAGCCCTGGACAGACTTCTTCATTCACACTTCTTTGATAACATGCCTCAGAGCTTACTAAAAGATGAGTTGCTGGGCCATCTACTCCTTCAAATTAAAGCTTTTCTTTTAAAAACTATTTTTCATTTTTTAGTTATAGTTGACATAGAATATTATATTAGTTTTAGGTGTACAACATAGTGATTAGATACTTACATAACTTTCAAAGTGATCACCCCAGTTAATCTAGTACCTTATTTGAGGAACAGGGTCAAATTCTTTTGAAGAATTTCTATTCTCTGGTAAACTCTGTAAATGGAATGGGGTTGTTCCTATGAGGATATATTCTTCTCCTGTCAAAAATACTATTGATGATATTGTTTTTCCATTTACCTCAATACTAATCCAAATAAGAAAATTAGTACCTAATGATGATCTCCAGCCTTAATATTCACAGTCACCATTACACTAAACCAAACCAGAATTAATGGAAATACTTATCAAGTTCACCAAAAACTTGGTAAACATAATCCAATGATGTCTTAATAGTTTATATCAAGATTAATCTTCTTTGGTCAATGTTACCAAAGTCAATGTCACCAAATACAGGTTTTATATATGTCTGCCTCATGATCCTCGCAATAGTACTGTTAGCATGCAAGTTTGCAGACATATTAATAACCAAAATGTATGTTGTGTTATATAACTAGTTTCTGTCCACAGAATCACAAAAAAAGGTCTATGATAAATTAATGAAAATAAAAAATAATCTTCTGTGGCTCAGTTGTCTGTAAGATGAAAGAGAATATAGCAATGGAAAATTTTTTCTATCTCTAATATCTATTGTCTTACAGTTTTATTTAATCAGGTATTGGGAGTTTTGTTATTCAAACTTTGTATCATGCTTAATTAATTCTGTTCCAACTCTATTATCTAATATTAATTTTTCTAAACTTTTATTTTTATTTTTTATTGTTTTTAAATAACCTATCTTAGACTAACCTTTCTGACTTTAATATTTTTAAATATTAATTTTGCTTATTGATTTAGGCAGAAACAACCTTTTAATGGTGGGCTTAGGTTATTTATATTAAATCTAGTATTTGATACATTTGATCTTAATCCTTTCAATGTATAGTGTGTATCTTTGTTTGTCTTTGGGTTATATGGGCTATATTTTCCCCTTTATCTTTTAAAATGTTTTGGAAGACCAAAAAAATAACTATTTTAAAGCTACATGTGAATGTCTGAAAATACTCTATAAGCATTCTGTTGTGTGTGTGTGTGTTTTAAAAAATATGTTTTATTGCTACCAGCAGAAGGGACATGCCTGGGTGATGGATGTACTGGGCTCAGGGTCCGTGTGGTCCGTGAGGAGGTAATGATGACCGGGAAGCTGGAAGGGAAGGGGGTGGTCTGGAGGCCAGCTCCATGGGCTCCTCAGGTGTCCTTCTGGGAATGGCTAAAGGACTCATGGCAAGCGACTCCCAGGCCGCCAATAAGATTAAGAAATTCTTGGAAGTCTAGCTGCCCATCACTGCTGACGTCCAATTTCTTCATCATGTGGTCAAGGACACCGGAGTCCTTCTGGTTCTTTGTGAAGGCAGCCAGTTCTGTATTCATGAAGGTTAGGAACTCAGTCTTGGAAAGTGCAGAGTTGTTACTATCCTTTCCAGCATACCTCCAGAAAACAGCAATCAAGAGACTCAATGCACCGCTCCGTCTCTGTAGAGCTGGACATTTTTGCCCTGTAGGAGCAGAGCGTGGCGCTGAGGCTGTGAGCGGCGAGCGGCTCAGCGAGCTCTGGGCAGCTTGGAAGCATTCTTGTACATTCTTTCTGTAGTCAAAAGTATGCTCTACTCCCCTTTATGGAAAACGAAAGATCCTACTTTTTTGTCTAAGCTAGTTCCCATTCATAATTAAGTTTAATATTTCTCTCTTTTTTCTCTTTCATATTTCTTTTACGCTTTCTATGTCTTACTTTTCTTCAAATAATTATACTGGTATCAGAAATAACCCTTTCACATTTATTCTTACTTCTTTAACAATGATCGCAGGTTTATTTTTTAGCCATTATCCATTCAAGTTTCCTTCTCTAATTTTAACCTTGCATACTATATATTGTAGCTTTGAGCAATCTTTTCCCAAGATGCCCCAGCTGCCACGTTCTTTTGAGATTGGGCATGTCTGAGAATGTCCCCCTCTGTTGCCTCCCTGTACAAATGGCTTGATGTAGTCCATTGTTCTGTGCAAGATGCCATTACATTGTCGTCTGGCCCTACTCTGCAGTGGAGAAAGGCAAAGCTAGTTTGATATTTTGCTCTTTAAAAATGACCTACTTTTTTTGCTTGGAAACTTGCAGAATTCTGTTTTTCCTCTTATAGTTTTACATTTTTATGAAACTATGTCATGGTGTTCCTTTGTTACCAATTTTGCCTGGGACTTTGGATGTTTTTTCTGCAATGTTTTTTTCAAGTATAATATATTTTCTCTTGTTTTCTTTGAGTATTGATTTTGATCTTTTTGTCTCCCCTCCACACATTTGGAGACCCGTTTTATTTGGAAATTAGATCTCCAAATTTAACTTCTCTTGAATTATTTTATTACTTTTTATAAATTCCTATTCAATTCTGATTATTATAATTATGAATAAGAGGAGAGTGTGGGTGAACAGATTTTAAAATATATAGAAACCACACAGAATGATATTTGTCAGACAGGGAGGCCTTATTTTAATGGATACCAATTGAACCCTGTATGACTGAATCAGAAATGATGTGGGAAGCTGGACCATTTGGTCCATTTTCCAAACTGATCAGAGGATCTGTACAGATTCCCCTTTGTTGAAGATGGAAAGCAAGTGTAGCTAATTGTAGAGCAGGTGGAACCTGTCACAAATCTCACTTCTCTAGAGTCTGTGAGGAATTCTTCATGTAACCTGCTGAGTATGTCAGATACAATTAGAAGACGAGGGTGGGTAAGTTCTTGACATGAGGAGACCATCCAAAGAGGACTCTGGCAATTCAGCTCAGTGTGTGTGAAGTGAAGTGTGAGGAAAACATGGCGAGGGAAGATGTGAATCAGGCAATGGCTTACAATGGCATTTATGGGGAGAAGGAGAGGTTTATCAGTGAGGATTGTCCTGATTGTTGTTTTCTTTTTTAATGTATTTTATTGATTATGCTATTATGGTTGTCTCATTTTCCCTCCTTCACTCCCCTCCACCCTGCACACCTCCTCCCACCCACATTCCCCCTCTTTAGTTCATGTCTATGGGTCATACATATAAGTTCTTTGGCTTCTACATTTTGTATACTATTCTTACCCTCTTCCTTTCTATTTTCTACCTTCCATTTATGCTACTTATCCTCTGTACCTTTTCCCTCTCTCTCCTCCTCCCATTCCCCTGTTGTTAACCCTCCATGTGATCTCCATTTCTGTGTTTCTGTCCTGTTCTAGTTGTTTGCTTAGTTTGCTTTTGTTTTGTTTTAGGTGTGGTTTTAATAATTGTGAGTTTGCTGTCATTTTCCTGTACATGTCTTTTATCTTTTTTTTCTTAGATAAGTCTCTTCAACATTTCATATAATAGGGGCTTGGTGATGATGAACTCCTTGAACTTGACCTAATCTGAGAAGCACTTTATCTGCCTTTCCATTCTAAATGAAAGTTTTGCTGGATAGAGCAGTCTTGGATGTAGGTCCTTATGTTTCATGACTTGGAATACTTCTTTCCAGCCCCTTCTTGCCTTCTTTCTCTTTTGAGAAATCAGCTGACAGTCTGATGGGAACTCCTTTGTAGGTAACTCTCTCCTACTGTCTTGCTGCTTTTAAGATTCTCTCTTTCTGTTTAATCTTGGCTAAGGTAATTATGATGTGCCTTTGTGTGTTCCTCCTTGGGTCCAACTTCTTTGGGACTCTCTGAGCTTCCTGGACTTCCTGGGAGTATATTTCCTTTGCCAGATTGGGGAAGTTCTCCTTCATTATTTATTCAAATAAGTTTTCAATTTCTTGCTCTTCCTCTTCTCCTTCTGGTACCCCTATGATTTGGATGTTGGAACATTTAAAGATGTCCTGGAGGTTCCTAAGCCTCTCCTTATTTTTTGAATTCTTGTTTCTTCATTCTTTTCTGGTGGGATGTTTCTTTCTTCCTTCTGGTCCACATGTTTGATCTGAGTCCCGGTTTTCTTCCCATCACTATTGGTTCTCTGTACATTTTCCTTCATTTCACTTAGTGTAGCCTTCATTTTTTCATCTAATTTGCAACCAAATTCAACCAATTCTGTGAGTATCTTGATTACAAGTGTTTCGAACTGTGCATCTGATAAGTTGGCTATCTCTTCATCACTTAGTTGTATTTGCTCCAGAGTGTTGATCTATTTTTTGGTTTGGGCCATTTTTTTGTCTTGACATGCCTGTTATGTAATAAGGGGCAGAGACTTAGGTATTCACCTGGGTGGGGCAAACCATGTTGCTGTGTTGTGACACTGTATGTGGGGGCAGGGTCAGAGAGGGACAATGGGGCTTGCTCCACTCTCTGCCAGATTTCAGTCACTACTCCCCTACTACTCACAAACAAATTGGGCCTTTCAGGTGCTGATTCCCAGGTGGGTGGGTTTGTGTACGTTCTAGGACACTGTGGGTCTCCAGTGAATTTCCTGTGAGGCTGGGAGTTTCTCCTGGTGCCTCAACCCCCATCGGTGTCTTCAATCATTGGTTTAAGGCTTTATTTCCCCACATTGGGGCTCTGGGTTGCACAGTCTATCCCGCTCCCCAGTTGTTTCTCCTGGTTTATCTGCGTGTGAGTGTGGGACTGCCCAGTTCTCAATCCGCCACCTCTCTGGGTCTGCCAGCCACTGCCTTGACACAAGTCCTCTTTGCTGGTCTCCACCCTTCCTACGGGTCTGGATGGATGTGTCTTCTTCAACTCTTGGTTGTCGGACTCCCATACAGTTCAATTTTCTGTCAGTTCTGGTTGTTTTTTGTTTTTAAATTGTTGTTGTCCTTCTTTTGGTTGTGCAAGGAGGCACAGTGTGTCTACCTACGCCTCCATCTTGGCCAGAAGTCCCTGATTGTTGTTTTCAAGACCAGAGGTTTCCTGGAACAGTTGACTGTGACCTAGATTGTCACAATCAAGATTTCATCTACCTATTTGGGGTTCAGGGTGTGCTCTAGGTCTAGATCCTAGACTGAGGCTGTTACTTATGGAGTTTAGAACGACTGATCTTTGTACTATCCCAACTGTCTCTAACATTTCCCAGATACATGTACATATTTTTAAAATCCATGTTAAAAGTTGAACCAATGAATGTCTTCTGGCTGCTTGATACATTTGGAAGACTCTTTTAATGATTGGGCAATTTCTGTCTAATGAGTCCCCATCCCCAACCCCAGTCTTTCCAGCCACAAAATGACTTCCACTGCCTCCTCTGCATAGGACACAGACATTGGTTCCACCAACCAGAGAAACCTACATAAGACTTCCATTCAAAAGTAAATGAAATAAGTGCTGCAGGGGTTCCTTATTTTGCTGCTACTGTAGCAGCAGAGACAAGTGACTTTCAGAGGCCATGGTGATCTCAAGTTGGGGCATAGCACTGATGCTGGATGAACTTCCTCCTAAACAATAAAAGCCCTCCAATTTTCTTCAGCCACAAAAAAAAAGTCTCATTTTAGTAATTAATTGGTCTAGTCCAACATAATAATAAATATTCTGTGAAAGTTTCTTTCCTTTCCAGCTTAAGTTGGTTTTACCCCAGAAGCACTGATTTATTAGGTCTTCTTCTCTCTTTCCCCAACCAGGGCTTCTCCTCTCCCTCTTCAGGCAGCCTCTGCTCCTCCAGAATTAAAGTGAGCAGGAGGGAGAGAGGCAGGAAAACACTCACATAGCCAGCACAGATGAATCTGATGTCGGCTTCCTCTGGCCATGGCACATGTTTAGTGAGATCTTGTATTCAAAAGGTCCAGTTCAGCATATGACAGATGCTCAGTAGGTATTTGTACTTATTTTCATTAGGTGCCTATTTGGTGTTTCCATCCTGTTAGTAATAAGAACAGAGACTATGCCTTGTATTTGTACTTTAGTCACATATTTTATTATGATGTATCCTGTCAAACTCAGTAAATACTGGAAGACTGATGGAGTCATCATGATTTAAACCTCTTAAATGGATTATGCTCTGACTGTGCACATGTGGTCATCATAGTGGAAGCACAAGCTTCATAATCAGGGAGCAAATGTGGCAGACAGTGGCTTTCCACCAAAGACTCAGATTCTCCTTGCATAGAGTTTGTTGAGCTATCACTAGAGACCTGCTGCCCAGCCAGGACCAACATTTCCTAGATGCCCTTGTGTCTAGATAGGAGCATGTGACTGTGTTCTAGCAAATAGAATATAAGTAGAAGTGTTGATTGACACTTCCAGGCCTGACCCACAAAATCTTCACAGGTGATCCTCTGTACTCTCTCCCCACTCTTGGCTTCCAAGATGTTGGTGTCAGGGTTAGCTTGGAGGTCGCTTTTGGAAGATGGCAGAGCCTCCATCAGCTTGAGTCTCTGAATTATTCTGTCGAGAAGAGTTACTGTCTATCTTCAATTGGACTTTACATTTAAAAAAATGAACTTCTGTCTTATTAAGTGTCAGAAAATTTTCTGTACAGAGTCATATAGTAAAAACTAGGTTTTGCAGACTACATGGTGTAGGAAACTGCTTTGTATGGCATGGAAATGTAGCTCAGCACTCATGTGGAAAACCAGTGGGGAGAGAGTGGCACATAGGACCATGCCCACAGAGAGGTTTTCCTGTGGAGAATCAGGCCTGCACTGTACCCAGACTGCTATGAGAGTTGCTTTTGCTAAAACTCCCTCACCCTGAATTGAGGCAGCAGGGGCTTACTGCAACTTCCTAAAATCTGAGCTAAACCTCCCAAGTATGGAGTGTGACCAGTTCAACCACTTTTCCCTCTGATCTGCAACATCCTTCTCTTTGAAGTAGTTAGCAACATTCTTTCCTTTGTTACCTATAAAAGGTAATCCCCTGCAGTGAACCTGTGCATAGTAAATGAGGACTGTCCTCCATGTAACTTACCCAGAAAAGCAATAAAAGCTTGTCCAGGCAGGGACTGGGGGCTCTGGCTCTCTTGCCCTCTCTCTCTCAGAGAGTGGCCATGCCGTCCCTTTTTCTCCATAGGATTCTGTAGTCTGTGTGTATTTGTTCTCTAGCAGCCACAATATACACAGATCCTGAAGGCCAGGATCTGTCACAACATGGTCTCTTTTGACTACTCAACTCTGCCATTATGAAAGCAACCATCCATGAATAAGTGAGCATGGCCGTGTTGTAATAAAACTTTATTTATAAAAACAGACAGTAGGCTAAATTTGTCTTCTGGGTGGTAGTTTGCTGACCCTTGTATTAAACCACTACAATTTTGGAGTTTATCTATTATAGCAGAATGCTACATTAATCAATTCACTTTTCTTATTCAATCTTGTACCAACTTTGCCCAGCATGACAGCAAGCACAGAGTAGATTCTCAATGATGAATGAATGGAGAGCCTCAAAATGTAGAGGCTGGAGTTTTAACAACTGTATGGGACAGTAGATCGTACCTTGGGCCTGAACATGGCCAGGAACTCAATCTGAGCTTGCATAAAGCTAGGGGCCACGAAGTGTTGTCTCATTTATAAAACAAAGTTAAGAAAAACTCCCTCCTTTGGCTCCATTGTACTCAAGACTGGGTCCAACATCCATGGCTTGACATTGAGGGATTTCTTGCTCTGGCTTCTGCTCATATCTCTATCCTCATTTCCTACCATTCCTCCTTCTTTGTGTCTGAGCCTCAGATATACCAAACCAAGTTTCCTAAATGCATTGTTATTTCACTCATGGCATTTCCTCTGTTAGGAATGCCATTCTCTTTTTTGTTTCCATGGCTTAATTCCTGCACATTTTAGCTTGCGACTCTTCTTGTCCCACCTAGACTAGGAGGGAGTACTCTTCCTGTGTGCTTATCCTCCATATGGCCACAGACCCAGCTCATTCCTGTCATAGCACTTCTCACACTCTGATATGTCAGTATGTCTGTTTACCTACTAGATTGGGTACACCCTGAGGTCAGGGACCAGTCTGCATTCCATATCCCCAAACCCTGTGGCAGTACTTGGTACTTATGTGGTTCTCAATATAAATCGATGAATGAACTAGTGAATTGATAAAAACCCAAGCCTAATGAGTAAGTACAGCAACAACTACATATGTTGAAGAATTGTTTTACTATCCGCATTTATAGATATTTGATCTATATATACCAACTAAACACTACCAACTAAAAATGATATATAATATATAACATGATATCAGAGATTTACATTTCTAGTTGCTGGTGAAGGACATTCCTTTTGCTTCTGAAACCAAACTATCCTCAGTTGCACCTGAGCCCAGAGCAGCAGAGGCATTGGGGTTGCCCAGTACAAGCCAAAAGCTCAATGCTTATACAGTTTGGGTTCTGCTGATGGCACATGGATCCTCTAAGGAATATACAACCGTGTGACCCAGATTTTCCAAAAAAGTTCCATTTTCAGGTGTTTATTCCATTTTCCCCACAAATAAGCATATATTTTTCAAATCATATGTTTCAATTTTGTATAAGAAAATGTGATTGTGTTAACTTTGTGATAAGCAGCCTGTATTTAACCAAGCACCTGACCTAAAAACATTTTTAAATGTATCCTTAATGAAAAAATTTAGAAATGTTAGAGCACCTAAAAAAGTTTAAAGTTTTTATCTTCATTTGATTACATATAAGACTCAGCAGCAATCGTTAAAGTTGTACTAGTAAAGATGACAAAAATGTCTTCCTTAAATTTGAGGTTTTGAACTAGCTATGCATTTTGGCCATTTGACACAAATTGCTAGTCTTTTGCATCTGACCAAAGTCATAATGAAAACTTTGACCTTACTTCTAGCAAGAAGGATAAGGGGAAACCTTAAGACTATGGCATCCCCACCCCTAAACCACAATGGTTTCAGTGTTCATCTGAAAGCATTGCCCTAGGTTAGCATAGGAAGACCAGGGCTATTCTGGGAGGGGGAGATGGTGGCTTTTGTTAGTTTAGTTGGCTGTTGTTGGGGATGTGGCTGCTTGGCCCCAGGAATAGCCAAATGCAGAAGAGAAAGAAGCAGAAGGAGCCTCTGATAAGAACCTGAAACCCAGAGAGCAAGCCA
>PVKM010032320.1:0-16442 GCA_004027735.1 Carollia perspicillata
AATGAGTGCCAGTCTGGAGCAGAGAATGGAAGGCACAATGCATAGAAGTCTACATTGAAAATACTTATATAATTACTACTGACAGCAGGAAGAAGTAAAAAAATCACACAGCAACTATATAGATCATTGAAAGAGTCAGACAGCCACTGTATAGGATGAAAGGAATCACTGCGGCTGCAGATTGTAAATACTGTGGTACACATGGATAGACGCAGCACTGACCAGACAATGCTCCCAACTATCCTCCAGCCCAAGCACGCCGAAAGATGTCCTATGACAACCATGTGCCAAGCACTTCCCTGACCTCCCAGGCCCAATATGTCCTCCATTAATCCTCACATGGTGCACCCTGAACTCCTTTCTTATGCGTGCTTAGCACAAGTTATTTTTACTTCTTCATTTCTAGCCTCCCTATTACATGGCAAACCCCAACAAATTCTAAGAGCAATCAACCAGTTCTCTCAAAGAGGATCTGTTTACCAGCACTCTCAGCACCTAGAACACTGCTGAAGATATACTTTGAGCTCAGTAAATATCTTCTCAATGAAAAGTGGAATTTTAACAAGCCACATGCCAGAACCTCATTAAAATTTATGCGTGCAAATCACACAAAGTCACACTGGGAAAATTCTTTGTGAAAAGAACAAGCAAGGAGTTAGTCTGTTTGGCTTTTTTACAGTGCAGAGTGCATAGTTTGAAAATCATAGTCAATATTATATTATTTATATTTGGAAGTGAAAACACCACTAATCATCGTTGTAGTGCAGATTATAAAAAAGGCATAGAAAATTTATGTTCTTAGAAAGAGCAGAGATTTTAATGGAGACAGTAGTCTCTTTTATTTTTCATTTCATCCATTTGTTCATTGAATGATGCATTCATTCATGCCTACCGTGCATTCAGCATGAGTCTAGATCCTGAAAATGTAACAACCAAGACAATATTCTTGCCCTCTTGGAGATTTTGTTCTAGTGGGGAGAGTACAGATGAGTCTACCCTTAAATATTGTGGCATGAGAATAGAAACCAAGGCTGTGAGGATTGGCTGGAAATAGCACTCTACTAAGAATTTTATTAATATCTCTATAATTAACTAGATGAGTGACACTCATAAAATTCTTTCAGGATAACAAGGGGATTGAACCATAGTGATCATCTTAAAATTCTCCTTAAGCTATGAGAGTCTGGGATTCTATGAGTGCTAGCTAGGTATTGGGTTGACCAAAAAGTTATCTCGGTTTCTTCTATAAGATGGCTCTAGTAGCACTTAATTGTCTTTAACTTTATTCAAAACAGTTCTATTAAGTTGTATTGTGACAATGGTCATATCAGTGTACATTTAAAAAAAAACTTAAAATTGGTGAATTTTTGTGCAGCCATTTTAATATTGAAGATAGAAGAATATATGCAACATTTTCGGCATATTATGCTTTATTACTTCAAGAAAGGTAAAAACACAAGTGAAATGCAAAGAAAGGTTTGTATGGAGAAGGTGTTGTGACTGATTGAATGTGTCAAAAGTGGTTTGCAACATTTTGTGCTGGAGATTTCTCACTGGATGATGCTCCACAGTTGTGTAGACCAGTTGAAACTATTAGCGATCAAATTGAGACATTAACTGAAAACAATCAACATTCTACTATGCAGGAGATAGCCGATATACTCAAAATATCCAAATCAATAAAGTTATTGGTGAAAATAAAAATATATATTTTATTTTATAGGAAAAAATATATAGTCTTTTTGGCCAACCCCATATGTTTAAATTAACTCTTCTCAAACTCAGTTTCCTTATTTGCAGAGGGAAAAGCAGGGTGTTCACCCCTCTAATCTCCCAGATTGATAGAAAGGAGCCAATGTCTTGTTATACACTCAAGGGTTTGGGAAACCTTTAAACACTGCACACCTACGAGTAGTTATTACTTTGATGATGGCAGTGCAGTGACTACATGGAGTCACTTCTCTTCCCATGGAAGGGACTGGTCTTCTTGGGGACCATATTCATAGGATTCATTATCCCAGTACTTGAGGCCAATCTTTATAGTAATTTTCTAAAGTTCCTGACAGTACTCACAATAAGTGCTCCCCAGAATGGATATCCTGTCAGGAAAACAAGTGGAAATCTTTGGGAGTAACTGAAGTAATTAAATGCAAATATTGTTCCGATGCTCACAATGATCAGGGAAAGCAGGATCTGGACAGCCTGTGAGGAAAGAAATGGGTACATGAGGTCACAAGTGCCTCAGTGTCTCCGGCCTGGCTCTCATAGGTCCCTTGGGCTTCCCTCACGCCTCTGTCACACTCCCCTCTCTCTGAATGCCTTCTCTTTCCATTGACCAACCATTCTAAGATTTTCAGAAGGCCCATTGTTTCTCCTCATCACACTTACCTTCATCCTTCAGGTTCAAATGCTCTACTCTCATCCATCACTACTTGCTGTAACCCCTGGTGTTACCAATTTATCTTGCATCAGACAAACTTGAGTATACGTCTGACTCTACCTATAGATTGCAAACGCCCTAAAGACAGACACTACAGACTATTCAGCTTTACACTTTTTCCCTTCTGTAGCCCCAGTATCCTGTTACTTTCCCCACTCCCCAACCCATGCACATTTTCCACATTCACTGTCTGCTTTTGGGATTGTAGGCCAGCACAGTTCTCTAAGAGTTTATAAAGTTTACTGATGCAGAGCGGAGAAGCTAGGGTGAGATTATGTCTCGTACCTTCATGCAACAGCCTGAATAGAGTGGAGAGTAACCTAGTGAGCTTTTCAGCCGGCCAGAAAGGGAGCTCTGTGGTGGGCCTGTGGCTCTTCTCAGTGCAGAGCTGTTCCTCCAGCATTCTGGGCTCTGTCCCTAGGCTACACCTCTGTGTCATGGTGCCACAAGTAGTGATTTTACTCTTGTACTAAGTACTCTTGTACTAAGGATTTTACTCTTGTGCATACAGCTCCCTTCTAAGTACATTCATGACTGTAATTGTTTTTATGTGTGTGTCTACTTTGTAGCTCACTATGGAGTGCTGAGTATGGTTCTTAAAGACTTCCCAGTGCCTGTAACAGCACAGAGGGGCGGTTTAAACCCTAATGGCTTTCCAAGCTCAGAGGTGCCACCACACCCTGAGGTCACCTCCTCAATAAAATATTTGGAAAAATTACACCAGTTTCCTGCATCTGCTCTGCTGTGACTCAAAGACCAGGACTAACTCCTCATGAAACAGCCATAGGATTTCCTTGAGGTGTGGGAGTTAGTAATTATAGTTAAATATTCTATTTTGCAGAGTTAAATAAGCCCTCAGAAACATTTCTGAGACATGAAGCAAACTGTGCGTGTTTCTAAACAGAATTTTTATTTCTCTTGTTTATCCAAAATCTAGGGAAATGGTATTGGCTATATATTGGCTCTTCTACAGATGATCCAAGTATTTGTACGAACAAATAACTTAGAAGTATTTATGATTAATCAAGAATGATACACTGTAGTTGAAGGGTGAGGAAGGGGGGAAGGAGTCCACTCCCTCCCTGAAAAGTATCTCTGGAGACATACATGGAGAAATCATTTCTGTTCTCCCTTCCAGGAAGACCCATGGATGGGAGAGGACTTACCCCCAAGACTCTTGGCTCTCCCCTGAGGAAATCCAGCAGAGAGCTATGAGGCCCATAGGGAAATGCGGTCAGTACGGTTTCATTTGGTTGAAGAGTGATGGCATGGGTCGATCTTTTGACCTCAAATGATGACCCCATGATAAATGGCAAAACTCTATCTATAAAATGGGTGAGCAAACATTGTAGCCACAATCATGGTCTTCCTTCAGTCCCACATGGAGTCCTTAGCAATGAGCCCATACTGATTACTCACCTCAGTACTAGAACCACAGAATCACAGTCATTAAGTCATAGAGTCTTAGAATTCCAGAGCATATCCTGCCCCATATCTTCCTGGTGAAGAATCCAGTTATCCAGAGGACTTACTTTCTTGTCAATTTGTTTAGAAACAGACAGTAAACACAAAATAAATGGACAGTATACATAAAAGCAAAGTCCAGCATCTATATTCATGGGATACAAAGGAACTAAAACATACAGAATATGCACTATGCTCTAGGCACTGTAGAAGGTGTTTTGTTTTAATATGCATTACATTTTTAAAAAACAATTTTACAATGCTGAAACTGAGGTACAGAAAGGTTAACTTACCCAAGGTCACATACTAAGGGACAGGGGAAAGAGTCAAACTCTGCTTTTCATCTCCAAAATCTGTGCCATTTCTGTTCACTCGTGCTTCCACCCTCTTTCAGAAGGAGGTTCCCACTCCTTCTGAAGGAGGCAGTTAATGAATTGTCTCCTGTATCTTTCAACCATATCCCTCTGCAGTATAAAAATCAGTCATTAAGAAGGTGTAGGCCCAATGTAGTTGTCACTTTAACAGAGCATATTTTAGCTTTCAGAAACACCAGTAAAACTAATTCTACTCGAGGTCTTCCTGGTTTAAATTATACAAATACAGTTAAGACAATAGAAAGTCTTTTTGGAATTATGCTTTCCACATCAATCCTTTATATTCCTATATCTGTTATGATTTTAACTATTAAATCATAAAGGCAAAATGATTTCAGAAAACCAAAGATATATATATATATATATATATATATATACATATATATATATATATATATACATATATACAAATAGTGTCTTGAATATTTTCTCGTTTGTGACAACCATGCATAGCAGGGTTTCTGCCTCAGCACTGCTGGCCAGTGGGGCCTGATGATTCTTTGTTGCAGGAGGTTCTGTGCATCGTCAGATGTTTGGCAGCATCTATGGCCTCTACTCATTAGATGCTAGCATCACGTCCCAACTGTGGCAACCAAAACTATTTCCAGACATGGCTAAATTTGCTCGCTGGGGGTACAAAATCATTCCAGGTTGATAAGCACTGATGTACAGAAATAATCTCAGACTGTTCCCTCTGTTATTTTATTTTTTTTATAGAACACCTCTTTGTTTTTTACACTCAAATCACAGAGAAGGTATGTATTTCTCAACACAACCTTTTTCTGCCAGTGTTAATTCGGGTAAATTTTAATTTGTGTCTAAAGTACAATGCAACATTTTAAACAAAATAAAGTGTGGGACAAGTAAATTCTAAGCAGAACTGACAGGCCATCAGGATCCTGTGGAGTTTCGAAAGCCAGTTGCGCAAGAAAAGAGAAGCGCGCCCCCGTGCTGCCGACTCTAACTGCAGCCACCAACTGCACACACAGCATCTTTGCCAACCACTGTGATTACTTGGTGAGCAAGCAATACTTGAAGCCTTTTATAACCTGTTAACTCACAACTTATATGTAAATAGTCCACTACCTTTTACTCACATTTTACAAAATTGGATGGGATTTTGGGTTGGCCAATAGGATATAGTTTTTTTTCCTTTCAAATGATGAAAAAGAACTGTCTTCATGCAAAATCCCTGATTTTTAGGAACGAATTACTGATGTTAAGCAGAAGCAGCTTATAATTCTATATGCCTTGGTTATTTCAAAATGCATCTCATCATTTTGATTGTCAGCCTCTGCCTTTGCCTCCTGCTTCAGACTTTCAGACTTCTTAAAAATGGGCTCTTAATATTTCAATCAATGGAATCAGACCAGAGGGCAGGAACTAGGCTTCCCATGGAGAGGTGAAGTGACAGAACCCCTATGGGGCATCTATAAGCCGGGTGATATTCTTTGAGTGGAAATGGTATTCCCTCTTGCCTTCAACCTGCAGGAGACCTTTCTTCCTTGAGTTTGACAAGTAACATTTAGTGCTTAGTATGTGCCAACACTGCTCTAAGTAAAATGAGATATTCATTCCCTCATTAGCTTCTGCCAGTATTACCATGTCACCTTCCCAACAACCTTGAGAAGTAGGTTTTTATTATCATAACTATTTTTGAAGACATACCTGAGTACTATAGTTACTGCTGGTAAGTAGTGGGGCTGAAATTTGAACTTGGCTTTTTCGCTTCCATTTTCCATGCAACAATTCAGTGTCTATTAGTTTTCTATCACTATGTAATTACCACAAATCTAGTGGCTTAAAACAGTTCACATTTATTAGCTTGCATCTTTCATGTCTCAGGAGTGAGGCATGGCTTGGCTGGGTGCCTTTGCTCAGGACTTCGCATGGCTGTGGTCTACAAGTCAGCCAGGCTGTATTTTCACCTGGAGGCTCAGCTGAGGAAAACTCACTCTTTTGCACATTCAGATAGCTGACTTGTTTCCTTATGAGTATGTAAGTAAGGACTCCGGTTTTGCTGGCTGGAGGCAAGAGGCTGCCATCAGGACCCTCAATGCCTTGCTGCCTCACCTGGCTGCTTACTTACTTCATCAGACCAGCGGGGAGATCTTGCACCAAATTAGGTTAAGATAGGAGGAAGGATGGGCGAGTTTGTGGTAAAGATCTGAATATGTGTGGCTCAGTCACTGATTTCGGGTTACCGTTTTGGGGAAGATGCATTTTTAAAAAAATTAAGAGTGAGAACCTGGAGTTCTAATGTGTATGTTAAAGATCTACAACGTCTGATTGGATTTGGTTGAAACCGTTCACTCCTCTTGCTGTGAGTTCATTAGACTTTCCCGTTAGTGGTTTTTGCCTAACAGTTTTCCCCATGGGAATGTGGTAGAGAGGCAAAGGAAGGAGTCAAGAACAACTCCCAGATTTCTGTCTTTGGAAACTGAGTGGGTGGTCGTGTCATTTGTGAAAGACAACCAGGCTGGGGGCTGGGGGTAGCAGAGGAGAGTTGAAAATGGAAGATGCAACTTCACTGCACCTTCTGTCAGTCCGGAATATTAGTCCAGGTAATTCTTAATATAGTCCTCTAGCTATCCTGAAGAAACTTTTTGTTAACAGCAAAAAACAAACAAATAAGAAATAGGCCCTGGATAAAATATAATTTTATTGCATTGCTTGACATATGGGATAAAGAGGAATCTCAAAGGTTCTGCACCCAAGTTTAAAATATTCACACTTGCACACACTTAAAAACCAATCAAATAGGAGCTGAAACCTAAGGAAGTAGTCATTGAGTGCCCTAATGTAGCTTACAGACTACTGGAGTAAACATACAATTGACAAATAAAATACAGAGTAAGTCACACTGCAGAAAATACCATGAAGAAAGAAATAAGCAAGTGACAAGGAAAGAGGGTTACAATTTTTATAGGCTGGGGAGGAGTTTTATCATGGCTCAGAGATTTGGAGAGAGACCTGAAAGAAGTGAGAAAACAAGCAATGAAAATAATTGCAAGAAAATCCTTTCAGGTAGAGGAATGCTGTGCAATCAACTAAAAGAATATGTCAAGTGACAGCAAAAGGCCAGTATGACAGGAGTAGAGGAAGCAAGGAGAGAAGCCAGAGGGAGGATCAGAGAGAGGCTGAGAGGTTACATCTTATAAGGACACTTAAGGATGCTGGCTCTTATTTGGAATAAAATGCAATGGGTTTGAGCAGAGAAATGAAATGGTCTATTTTAGATTAAAAAACAAAACTCTTGCTGTCTGCTATGAGGAGAAAAGGCTGAGTGGTGTGGGTGACCAGCTGGCTGCCTATGTGATAATGTTGAAGGGAAATGATGAACCTCAGTACTCGTGGGATGGCGAGAAGTAATCAGGCTCAATATACTTTGAAGTTAGAACTAGCAGGGTTTAATGACGGCTTAGATATGATGTGTGAGAGAAATAGGAGAGTCAGGCATGACTCCAAGTTTTGGGGGAGTTGATGTTTTAAAAGAATTTGACTGTGGAGAAAACATGAGGTTTAGCTCAATAACTAGACAAGCACAACAGGTCAAAAGTAACTGTTAAAAATGGTTTTTATTTTGTTATAACAGAGAAGCAAGAGCACACATCATATATGCACAGCATCAGCACCCCGATCCAGGAAAAGCACATTTCCAGGAAACCACAGGCTCTCTGGGTCCCCTTCCAATTATTACCCACAAAGGTGACCATGCTCCTGATTCTAACTCTGTATGTTAGTTTTGCTTGTTTTTAAACTTTATTTTATGTAAATGGAATTATACAGTATATTCTCTCTTACACATAGCTTTTGTCCCCTGATCATTATTTTGTGGGTTTACCTATGTGGCTGCAGGAACTGTAGTTTGCTCATTCACACTGCTGTATAGTACTTCATCATCTAAATATACCACAATATTTATTTGTCTTTTCTACTGTTTATTTGGATAGTTTTCCTTTGAGGACTATTATGTGTATGACTTATATGACCATTTTTGTACATGGCACTTGGAAAACATACATGTATATTTCTGTTGCACAGTCCCCTCTGGGACAGGACCCAAGACCTAGACCCAGGGGCAGTATTAGGAGCCTCTTTATTAGGTAGTTCATGTTGTTTACAGCAATATGTAATGAAGTTAATATTATTTCTATAGTTCTAATTTCTTTCTTGGTTTAGAACTTAGATGGGACAGAGCACTGTAATTAATTGTAATCTTTGAACCCAGATATTTAAGAATAAAGTCATTAAATGAGACAGACCATTGAGCTATTATATTCAATTGACAAAAATGTAATTCATTCAACTGACAAAAAGGAAGCCATATATTTTTAAGTATTTTTTAATTAAAATGTCTCTGCAATCCTAATATCTATTATTTAAGCAATATGCATGTGAAAATAATATGGAAACAGAACCTGCACAGGCACATAGCCAATTCACACTAGCACAAGAGGGCACATTTTCTCCTCTTGTTTATAATAGACAATTTCTTTCTGTCCAGTTTACCCAAAGAAGCTTATAAATTTTATGGCCATTTTGGAAGACAGGCTAACAAAATTTTACTGGCCCAGCCTTTTGGGAAATGATTTTCAAGAGCAAGAAAATTACTCGCACTGACAAACTACAAAACAGTAGCTATTTTTTAAAGTTTCTTCCAGAGTCTAAAATCGCTGAAAGTTCAGGGAAGTCTAATCACACTTTGCCTTGAGCACTGGGTTTCTCCTTCTTTTTTTCTCCAAAGCTGAGAGTTCTCACATCCATGACCTTGAGGAAGTCTTTGACATGTTTGATATAATCTTGTGACTGAGGCAAAGAAAATGAACTCTAGGAAAGATAAAACTTGTTAATAGAGGCTTTTGATTTTAGAGGCTTTTAAAATACATATTTATAACTCCTTCCCCACAAATGTTGTAGAGTAGTAGCTCTCCCAACTTTCTCATAATATATAATTGCATCAATATTAGTTCAAACAAAAGCCATTCTCTAATCTGCTAATTATGTTACCATTTCCTGATAAGACCATGACTGAATCATAATTTAGTTGTTCTCTTTAAATATTTCTCCTTTTCTCTACTACAGCTTTTAAGTAAAAGTTTAAAAAAGTTGTAACGTCAAGACCTAAGAAGAAGGAAGGAAGAACATGGGAAAGTGCAAACAGAACAGAGGATGTTCTAGTAAAATCTCATCATGCCAGCAAGGGAGCTGGGAAGGGAGGCAGGTGGCTGTTTGTGACAAGAGTGAAGAGATGCCAGTTCTCAGCCTCAGCCCATTAGCCTGCATCATTCATTCTCCGTGTGATTTAATCCAAGCACTGATTCTTTCATAAGGGTCTGGGCCCTGTGATTTCTAAAGTCCGTCTAGCTTCATATTAAGCAATTCTCCAACTAGTTTCGTACCCAATAGGCACCAACTGATCTCAGATGACCCTAGTGTCATTGTGAAAGAGCCCATTAACTGAACTCTTTTCTCACTATCAAAGTTGCCTTCCACATGTACTCAATGACCAGTAATGGACTATGGACTTCTCTTTTTAGACCTGGATCATCATAGCTCAAATATTGGGACCCAACAGGTATCACGTGACATGTCAGAGTACTCACCCCTGGGTTGCTGGAGTGGACTTCTTTCCACCAAAAGACAGAAGCGTATGCAGCCAGCAAGAGCTCCAGCACAGTGGAGATAAACATCACCGCCATCACACCCTGCAAATCAGGACAGGGATGGTTGGTACCCTAAGCCAGCCCTGGCACCCAATTGAGAGGACATAGGAGATGAAGGCTCTAGCAGTGGAGAAAATAAGGAACAAAGAAAATAGTGTAATGCTCTCTTTTGCTTTCTCTTTTCGATCTCTTAACAGAAGAGAAATAAGCAGCCACAGTTTCATCTCAGAACTTTCATCTCAGAACATTCTGAGATAAGAGTATTCCTTTATTTACCTCTAGTGGCTTTTCTTTTCTTTTTTTCTTTGGTGCTTTGTATTGCCATGATGTTTTAGATGTGGGTTTATTTTCATTTACTTCACATTGGTCTCAGTGCATTCCTTCAGCTTAAACTCTCGTGTCTTTGTAAAATTCTGACAAATATTCAGCAATTTTTCTTTGCATGACTTTCCTCCCCCATGCTGTCCCACTGGAGCTCTGACAGATGTGTGTTGAACCTTTTCACTTTGCTGTATCCTCTATGTTTTTTTAATTTCTCATTCATATTTTCCAAATTTTTATCTTAATGTGTTGTGTTCAGTGTGTTTTAATCAGACTTCCATTTCATTTCACTGTTTATTTCTTCGCATGTGTTGACTCTGCTATTTAACTGGTATGCTAAGCTTTTAATTTAACATCAGCTGTTATAATTTTCATTTCTAATCATACCATTTACTTCTTTTTCAAGTCTACCTGTTCTTTTTTCTCACTTTCATGTTCTTTCATTTTGGTTTCAATTACTTTTTTGTGTGCCTTTAATCATTTAAAATATATTTTCATTATAACTTTTTTCAAACTATTATGTAACCTCTAATTCTTGAGCAACTAACTTTTGCATTTGCCCCATTTGCTGCTTTTCCTCATTTTTTCCTCATGTTTTACAAAATATTTTTCTTCTTAGATAATTTCAGTGTGGGGGTGTTATTGGGGGAAATTCTTTCATATGTGAGAGACTCATAGATTGGGTTTATGGACATCTCCCTCAATAGTAATTTTAGGTTTGACTCTGATACAACCTTAGGAGTTTCACAGATCCAGGAAGTTTTTAAGTTAATGCTTTTATTTGAGGTTCCTCCCTTTTAGATGTAATTTTGGATTCAGATACCATATCCGCACAAGGCTTGATGAGATTATTTCATCCTAGAAACCTTTACAGCAGTTTCCGTAACCTCCTTGGGATGTTGGGTAGAGTTTTCCTTGTCTTATTTTCATAAACCTTCTGTCTCAGCTTCTAATATTTTTGTAGGGCACTGTACATGCACTTTGTGCTTTCTGTGGAGCCTCAAATCCTGCCATGGGCATTAAAACTTCATGGCCCCAATCTCTGACACCTTTTCTGGTCTCAGCTCTTGTTTGGTCGTGACCTGGCTTTAGGGTTTTTCTTAGTTTCTAGAACATACCATGTTTTTCTTCCTTGATTTCTTCCTTCCTCTCACCCTCCTTTTCTTCCTTCTTCTGAAAACCATGGGTATATACTGAAAATATTTTTTTAATTTGTTACTTTTGCCCAGGTTATCTTTGTGTTAATAAAGAAAGAGTGAACCTTTGAACCAGCTTACTCTGCCATGGTACAACTCCTCTGATGTTGCAGGAAGTTCTCTTTGACTCATTATCCGAGAGTGGGAGGCAGTTTGGTGTAATGACATTACTTTTCATTAAATTAAGCTCCTGCTTTCCCAGTGGGGAGGATGCCTCTCCCAGCCCCATTGCTTTTCCTAACGTCTGACCTGCATCAGGGTTATACTGTCTCCTGGGCTTCCTCATGCTGGCTTCTATCAGATGGGTCTCTGTGCTCTCCCACTTCCTCAAGCTCTTGGGTCAAAGGGGTTGATTTTAACAACCTCTAGGTCACATGGGCAGACTCATGGGAGACTATGAGTCCAGAAACTTAGCAGCATTCTCTGAAATTCACAAGACAGACGGATCCCAGGGAATGAGACAGAAGTGCCTTTGTCTCCCCAGCTCCTAATGGGAGGACTCACAAAGGAAGAAATCTTTCTCCTTAAAGCGTCAGAGTTGATGATTTCAAAACTCTCTGTATAGAGAGGACTGACTAAGCCAGGATTGTCATCATCAACAGGCAGTGACCATCAAGTTCGGGGTAAAGGAGGCAAGAAAATTCTGCCCAGAGATGTTGGCATTTCTGCTAGGAGTTGAATCCTTTGGTGGGCCATCTCCTATGCCCTTCTCACTCTCTGCCTGCCAAAGTATAATAGTTATATGTTTAGGCTTTGTATTCAAAATTCTTATCTAACTTAATGCAGGGTATATTCATCCCAAGTCAATGAAATTCAAATAAAGAGGGCTATTTCTGGGATATTTCATTGAGGAAAAAAAATGCCTATTGAACTAAGGGGGTGGTTTGAGAGTCAAACGTACTAAGATTTAAGAAGGGACTACCCACATCCCTTCTTGATTTCCTTTTTTGATTTTGTACAATGCATGCCCCATATTATGCAGTCTGCCGATGGGCCTCCTTCAACGATCTTTTTTTTTTCTTCTGTGTGCTTCTAGACGTTCAGACCAACAAGGCTAGGGACTACTTAAAAAACATGGTTATGCAAGGGTGTGGGCCAGAGATTTCACATGACAGGATATTTGATCCGAAAGTACTTACTGTTAGACTGACACCATCCAGGACACAGCCCTCAAATTCATATGTTGGATAATCGTACTCCAAATTAGGCAATGAGGTTAGATGCTCCCTTTGTGAGCCACATAGTTGAGAGGCACTCCCCAGGGCTACTAGGCTGTCAGCAAGGAGGATGAGGCCTGTTACAGCAACAAAGGAACTCACCGCATTGGATGTCAGGCTGCTCACGGCCTGCAAGAGAAATTCTGCACTGGAATCTCATCGCAGAAGCAACATGTGATTCTGTTTCCCTCCTTCCACTGCACTGCAGCGGAACTTCCTTGGGTCTGTCACCAGTCTAACCAGCATACTCCTAACAGGCACATAGTGTGTTCCCTTTTTCCATGTATCCCTCCTCACTATCTAGTTCATCACCTCGTATGATGAGTAAATGTTTGTTGAATAAGAGAATCTGTGAATAATTCCTGGTTTGGAAGAGGGCTTATGGCCCCTTGACTCTCTGAAGCACTGAAGACAGAAGTGGTATTTTCTATACCTCCCTTGACTTCCTCAATAGACTTAGAATCATTCTAGAAGCTTTAAGGACTTCCCTCCCTGGAAGACCAATCTATGGCTCTTCTTTGATAATGAAGTGGCTTCAGAGAAAAGGCAGAAGCACACTGGAGAAGTTGGAATACATTCTATAGGAGAGTCAGGACTATGAGAACCTCATTTACTGCACATACTCCTGGGTCATAGTCTACATTTTGGGGAAAAGGGCTCTTATGGGATGTCATTCCTCTGCAAAGACACTGACGGGCCAGACTCTGTACCAGTCCTCCTTTCTGTACCAGGGCATGCCCTTTTATGTTTGAGCATCATTATAGGGTGCTGGGCATTGGGAGGATGGTTGCTTTATCTCCTCCCTTGGCCCAGTAGCTCTATGGCTTCAAGTTGCTGAGTACCTGAAGGAAGAACAGAGTGAATGGGCAGCACCTTGTCCCAAAGTTTTCATGGGAGCCCACTTATCATCCTGTCTCCAACATGTGGAGCCCATATTGTATCAGTTCATCCCAAGTACAGTCTTTCCTTTCAGTGTATTCAGGGCACTTGGGAAGCCACATCTTCCCAAGTCACAGATGAATATGAGATCCACATATTCATCTTCCACATTTTGTACATAAGAAAACTGGAGCCCAGAAAAGGAAGGAACTTTTTCAAGCACAGAGATGGATCAGGGACGAAACTGGGATGGGAGCATAAGTTTCCTGATTCCAAGTCCAGACTTCTGACTCCATCCAATGCTGTGAACTCTTCAAAACCCTGTCCACTGGTTCTGGGGTTCAGACTCTAGCTTCAAGCATCAGGAGCATATATCAGCCTTGTGCATATTATGTGCACTCATCCATGGCTCACCAGATCCTGGATCTTCCCAAGTCAGGATGTGGTTTTTCCCTAACATCTCTGTGCATTTGTGTCAAGGGAGAGGGTTGCTGTGCAGAAGATCAAAGGCTTCAGCTGCTTCTACCCACTACCCCCAACTCCTGACCTTTGTCAGGAAAGGGGCCACAGTCTGATCATTTATTGTTCCTGTAGGAGTGGAGGAGATAGCCGTAGAAGATCTAAGCCCACACCCCTCTGCCTCTGTCCATGCCATTTAGGGAAATTGACTCATTATTAGGTCGATTTTTCTAGGGAAAAAAAGAATCTCTAGGGTCTGTCTGGGATGTGCCCTATTCAGGGCCAAGATAAGTTTTAAACAGTATAGTGATTACCAAAGAGAAAAAGGGGGAGGAGTAGGTAGAGAAGGGAATGGAGGGGACAAATGGTGGTGAACAGAGACCCGGGGTAGTGAACACACAATACAATGTACAGATGATGTCTTATAGAATTGTACACCTGAAACCCATATCATTTTAGTAAGCAATGTCACCCAAAAAATTCAATAAAAGGAAAAAAAGCTTTAAAGAATTCTTGGTATATGTAAAAATTTCCACTGTTTAAGCAACTGAGGTAAACCTCCTCTAAGCTTGGAACATGATCCAGGGGCTCCATTTTGTAGGGGAGAGAGCACTGGTCCAAAAAATGAGGAATCTGGGTTTTACTCCTAATTTTGCCAGCAGACCAGCAGGACGAACTTGAGCTCTGTCACTTGTTCTGAGCCATATTTCTCTAGACACTCAAATGGAGATTTTGAACCGGAAGAATTAACTCTGAAGTTCCACTCACACCAACCAGCTGAGATTTGATGGTTCTTATACTTACAAAGGGCTTAGTTGATTTTTTCCCAGAGATAATGGAGAGGAATCCAGCAATGGCAAACTGTTCAGAAAAGAGAGAAAGAATTAATTCATTTCTTTTGTGGAAATGTGCCAATTACTCAATCAATAAGTATTGTAAAACTTTTAGATAGATAACACTATAGGAACAGGGTGGATCCATACAGATGAAGAGACCTGATTTCTGCCCTCAGGATGTTTACACTGACTTTGAAGAATCAACAGATGCACAAGGGAATGGATTCATGTTAGTGAAAATAATTGCAAGCTGAGGAAGCCTGGAGAGGAGGTGTGCATGATGTGAGGAGAGTATTATTACAAGATTGACTATTAACCCAGGACTAGTGTATCATCTAGAAATCTCCCTACAACAGAGGTCTAGGGATGTCTACTTGTTGCAACAGGCCACACTTGTCTAGAAGCTGTATCTGCAAAGCATTTGATGTGATATGGAAACATCTGGAAACTCTTCACTTGCAATCAACTGTACCAGGTAGGGATCTTTTTAATAGGTAGGGGTCTTTCTTGATTATTCATGTTGATTGTTAGGGCTATATTTGTTCATCACAGAATCTGACTGTAAATACAGTTTATGTGTATGGCTTTTCTTCCCTGAATTTAATTGTAAATAGAGTTTTGTTTTCTTTTTTTTTCACTAAACATCATCTGGTGAGCCTCTTCTCATTGAATCATTATTCTTGTCTTTCATGGTTAGTAACGTCTCACCATCTAAAGCAATTCCATAATAAACATCATTGTACATTTAAAATTTTTTTACAAGGTTGACAGAAAGGAAGTTGAGAAAGACGGGTGACTTGAAGGGATAGAGGATGGGAGCAGCCAACACAAGCACTTGGTGGGGCAAGGTACAGAAACAAATGGGCTTTAAGCCATAGGTGTAGGTGGCCTGAGTTACACTGAGAGTGGAGGAAGGTGGGCAGTACAGGCTCAGATGTGAATAGTCTTTCATCATAAAGCCCTGGAAGTCAATATTTGATCCCACTGGTGTTAGGGATTCAGCTGGAGTTTGAAAGATATTCCGAAAAGCTAAAATGTTGGTTCAGCTGTGATTTAGGGATTTGGTTGTCACAAATAGGGTCCAGCAGGAGTTAATTCTAATATATTAGCCACAACTACTGGCTAAATAGAAAAGTCAAAGACAAATTATACTTAGGGTGTAGGAGCAGGTCCTTTTTGTGTCCACACAAGGACTGTATCCATACAGAGCTGATGCCTTGGTAAGATTCATCTGCCCAGAATGTATGCCTTTTTCTTCTTTGTAGAGGATGCCACAAAGAAAAAAGTATAGGGGGGAGATATGATCAGGCCCTGGCTAGTGTCCAAATAAAGAAATCCACTGGGCCCTTCTTCATGAGCCATTAAATGGAAGGCAGCAAAAAAATTTTTCCAAGCACTGATTGCCTTTGAACACAAAGCAAGAGTATCCGTGCTTCCCATGAATTTTACCATTGCTGATCTAATCCTCTGCAAACCTGTGGCATCTACCAGTGGTGCTCAATTTTATTTTTAAAATGACTTTTTCACTCTCTACCTGATAGGTGAATTATTCTTAAACTGGAGGGAATCCAATGGCCTCATTCAAGGCCC
>PVKM010032321.1:0-16456 GCA_004027735.1 Carollia perspicillata
TAATGGCATAATCAATAAAATATATTTTTTAAAAAAAGAAATGTAATGTCTTCTTGGAGATCTCAATCTGAGCAACCGTGGGCCAGTCCCTTAATTTCTCTGGGTCATGGGTTCCTAACCTGAAACACGAGGGGTTTGAAGTAGACAACATCTAAGGTCCCTTCTAACTACAAAATCAAATGTCACAGCTAAAGGCAGGGGAGAAAGCTGGGCAATAACTCCCCCTGAACTTCAGTGGAGGTGGGGAGAGACAGGGTTAGGGGGTACTGATTGGTTTAATCCGTAATTATTTACTAAATGCTTACTATGGGCCAGCTACAAAATTAAGGATCTATGTCAGATGCTGAAGAGGTGGTCCTTTAGCAAACAATTACATAGTCAAGTTTTATGAAGAAAAAAATCAGGTTTAGATCAAGGATATCTATAAACCTACAGAAGGTACTATAGTAAGTGATAAAACACTAAGAATGTGTCAGGAAGAAGTCAAAATCACCTTCTATCCCTTTCATTAAACATTGTGATGAAGGTTCTAGCCAGAATAACGAAAAGGGGAAGGAAAAAAGGAAAAGTAGAAAGATCACGAATGAAAAAAATAAAACCACTACTTTGAGCAGACAGGAAGATAATCTAAGTAGAAAACTTCAGAATATTACAAACCTTTGGGATTAGTATGAAACCTTATCAAAACTGAAGGAAAACATTGATGTAAAAATAATCAGGGATGATATTATACAATTGTTTATTACCTCAGAAATTGAAAGTTTGTAATATCCTTAAAATACACCATCTAGCATGATATATGCAAGATCTTTCAAAAATTATAAACCTTTTAAGTGCATTTAGAAAGATCTCAATAAATTGGTGATGACCATATTTATGGGAGGAACCCAATATTAGAGCAACGTCAGTCCTCTCAGACTGACCTATAGATTAAATGCAACTCCGTTCAAAGTCACAAAAAGCTATTCACAAACATGGCAGGCTGCTTCTAACACTTATCTGTAAAAGGAAAATGTCAAGAATATATAAAACAAATATAATTTAGAAGATATGAACACTTATGATTACTCTACAACAAATAGAACAGTGTGGCAGTTGCCTACTCATAGTTTTTTTTTTAAGTCCCGTAGAACAAAACAGAGAGTTCAGAAACAGACCTGTGATCATTTCATCATTTCACTATGACAAATAAGTGGGGAAACAATGGACTGTGTGATACAGTGCTGGGCAAATAAATTATCTATTAAAAATAAAATTATCTCTATATCACACCTTACTCCAAAGAATTAAACATGGAATAAAAACCTATATGTGAAATACCAGATCAATACCTCATATACCTTAAACTCACACAATGTTAAATGCCAGCGATATCTCAATAAAGATGAGGGGGGGCACCCTAAATGTGAAAACACCAGATTGTGTTAGAAGAGTTGCTTTGGGAAAATTTCCCAGATACATTACAATTCCGACACTATTCCCAGAGCCGTTGTGCTTTCTCAGGGTCAGGATTGTATCTTTTTCATTTCTCTCTCCTCAGGAGCTAATACTATACCTGGCACAAAGAAAGTTGTCCATTACAGTTTGATGAATGAAATATGTGTTGAAAATGCAATGAGTAAGTGAGTCAGTGAGTGACTGAGTGAATGAATGAACCGTCCGCTGTCGAAATATTAGCTCAGACTACTTCTCTGGGTAGGAGGAAACTGGATGGAAACACACAAAGTGCAGAGCACTATGATTTCTTGGTCTACATGGAAGCAGCCCAAGTGCACATCAAGGGGCAAGTGGATAAAAAGACTGTGATACATACCCAACGGAATGTTACCCAGCCATAAAAAGAACAAAATCTGACCATTTGCAACAGTATGGATGGCCCTAGAGGGTATTACACTAGGTGAAATGAGCGAGTCAGAGACAGGCAAATGCCATATGATTTCACTTACACATGGAATCTAAAGAACAAAGTAAATAGACAAAATTGAAACACTCAGAGAACAGAGATCAGACTGACGGTTGCTAGAGAGGAGGGGTGGGGGTCTGGGTGGAAAGGTGAAGTGATCGAGAAGTACAGATGGGTAGTTCCAGAATAGTCCCAGGGATGTAAAGTACAGCAAAGGAAATATAGTCAATAATACTGTAGTAACTACGTATGGTGCCAGGTGGGTACTGGAAATATCGGAGGGAACACTTTGTAAAGTATGATATTGTCTAACCACTATGTTGCACCCCTGAAACTAACACTAAATAATATTGACTGTAAACTGTCATTAAAAAAATTAAGAAAAGGGATTTCTTGGTCTATGTGAAGGCCAAAGCCTAGCTAGAATGAATGCCAGCCCCAACTGTCTCAGGGGCAGGGCCCCTGGCTTTGGTTGATTGGACTTCTCCACACACAGGGTCCAAAAGTCAACCGACTTCTAATCTTCCCTCTCCAGATCAGCAGGTCTGCAGACATAGGAGCTGCCTCCTCCTGGCCCGCTTTTCTCAAAAATTACGCTCTTTTCTGCCCCCTCAGTGCCCTGCCCTCAACCTGACACTGCTTGTTGGTTCTGACCTAAACCTTCTCTTTGCCCCAGGTCAGCATTTATAGACGTGTGACCGGCCAGGTCACCAGGAAAACTACCCCCAAACACAGTGACAGTGGAGGGTGGGGGCAGTCTGTGCTTTCTGACACTGGACAGGCCCTGGACTCTTTATGCCCTCCTGCCCTCAGAAGACATGCGGTGACTATGTGAAGCTAGGAAAATTCCAACAGTAAAGAAATCTATTTAACATTTGTTAAGAACCTGCTTTTCAAACTTATTTAACCTTAAGATGATTTTCCTTCTCAGAGCAATAATAACCATAATAACACATGCCGACTGTATTTTAGTTGTGAGGCATATGCCAAGAACTTTATGTGACTTATCCATTAGCCCCTCACAAGAATCTGAAGTCGTGGGTGTTCTAACTATTCCCGTTTATAGATGAGAAAAACAAGGTGCCGAGAGGCCAAGTAAGCGGCTCCAGGACAGGGAAGAAAAGGAAAAGGCAATGGCCAAGACAGGACTTGAATCCAGGCATGCTTGGTTCCAGGGTCTGTGGCAGAACACCAGATGAATCATTCTGTGTTGGAGAACGTTTTCTAGAAAATAGTGATTTCCCTAACCTCTCCTTGAATATTTCCTCCTCCTTCCCTATCTTGTCCCCCACTGATGCTACCTTTCTAACCCTCCTTAGCGACCACCTTCAAGGCATCTTCCCAGGTGTTCCTGGCTCAGTATAAGCTCTCCAGAAATAGTCCATGAATGGAGGTATTTTATCCAACTCTGCTTACACCGCTGAGAATCCTACCATGAGCAAAATCATACAAACATGCATGTGTATAAACTGCAAATTCAATATGTGTAAAGGTGTTGCTGTTCAAGAATAGTTTACAGTTCCTCCCTGAAAAATCAGAAAGCCTCATGCTAAACTTCCTAACTGTTTTCACTGTCTTCTTTGATGTTCCGCAGTCCAGGAGGGCCCCAGCAAAAACTGCTTAGTTGATGAATCCCCTCTCTCGGCATAATTAAAAATAAAACATAGGCCCTGCCTGAGCAGCTCTGAGTAGGTTAGGAACACACACACGCGCGCACACACACACACACACTGAGGTTGCAATGTTAGAGGGGCCCTCAAAAAATTACCGGCGCCCCTGCACTTCAGTTCACAAGAAGCAACTGAACATCAGGTGAATCTGGGTGACACGTAGTTCTGAAATGACAGGTGGTAATGAGCTTGCTAATTATTACCTAGCCATCTTTAGCTAGTCATATCTGGCTCTCTTGAAAATACCTTCCATCTCACCTTGGAAATCCCCAACGGCTCTTCCTCCAGATAAAGATTGTCAAGCTGGTAACCTGAAAACTCTCTCCAAATGACCTTCGGGTGTCTAGGCTCATAAAGGAATTAAATGTGAAATATTAATATCCCTCACTGAATGTGAACTTTTGACTGTGTCAAAGCCCTCACCAGACTTCTCCACATGGTCCCTACTCTCTCTGTTTTATTGTTATTGTTATTGATATTATTCTGCCAGAATTTAGGCTGCCCACTGAAAGCACTGTTACTTCCCTACCCCACCCCCTGCAAAAGTCATTTATGTACATCTTACGGCCTTGGAGATGATTAAAAGATGATTTCTATTTCCCTGTAGTCATTTGTCATTTTCCCTCGGAACATAAATGTCCAGGTAAGTTTCCAGGGAGATTTCATCAAGTCTCTCCCGAGATAAAGGGGTAGAAAAGGGATGAGGCTGTTAGACCGGAGCTCCCGCCATGCTCTGGGCACGAAATCCTGACTGAGCCCCCTCACCTCTGCACCTCGGTCACCTCATCTGTCACAGGTGATGATTCATGAGCTAATATTCATAAACACACACAGCAGGTGCTCCACACATGAGTTTCCTCCCTCCTCACTTCTAAAAAGAGGCCCTGAGTACTGTCATTGCAGAAGTGACTGTGTCACAGGTCCAGAAATTCTAGCACCTGCAGAGGCACAGCCAACCAGATAGGAAGGCCATGGGGAGGGCCCTCCCTGAGGGCTGATGACTGGAGCTTCCCAACAGCTCTTTGGGGGATGATATCATTGTGTGTTGCAGGGAGTTTATATCCAGATGGGGTACATGTCCTCTTCTGTCTCTTGGACTCGTGTATTCCCTGAAGTCCTCAAATCCTTGGAGCCGTGGCAACATGAGAATGGCCAACCCAGATCAAATAATGGCCTGCCTCACCCTGAACCATTGTTCTGAAACCAATGGGAGGCTTAAGGGACCAGATCCGGAAGGGAAAACACATCCTTATTGGTTTTGAAGGTGTAAGCTGGGAGAGAACTAACATTGTGAGGAGCAGTTCGGTACAAGGGGATGGGGAGGTGCAAACTGAGTAAGACACAGTCCCTGTAGGCACACAGATTCTGTCACAACGTAAGAGGGGCTGTCCCAGCATTGCATGTATCATGCCTGAGTGCAGCAGAGGTTCCCTTCTACCAGGAATGCAGAGTAGGAGCAGCATACAAACAATGTGGTTTGGGGCTTAGGGCTTGAGGCATGTACAAGAGTCTACTAGACAGAGAGGTTGCCGAGATCGAGGGGCGGGGATCCAGAGGAACAAAGCAGGGTAGGTGGGAGATCAGTCTGGAAAGATCATTTGGGCCAGATGGTCAACAGCCCCACGTACAATGCTAAGGTATCTACCAAAGCTCCCACTGAAGGGCTCTTAAGCAGGGCGCACCTTGACCAGGTAGATCTGCTTGTGCCCAAGGCTCACTTTTCTTCCTAGTTCAGAATTTCACTAACAAATTCATGCTCTCAGGAAAACTCCCTTTAAATATTTATATTGGTCTTTGGAGAGAAAATATTTTCCAATACATTATTGTACTTATTATTCAAATTAGTGATAACATAACACATCTAATACAATGATGGATCCATTAGTGCCCTTTCAGTGGGAAACAAAAAACAAAAAACCTAGTATGCTGAAACTTAAAGAGACATCTGAAGAATCAATCACCAAGGGGCAGGGGGTGGGCAGCCCCGAGGATTCCGGGGGCCCAAAGGAATGCACTGTCATGGAGAATGCCAACATGGGGGCGAGTCGGATGCAAACATTTTCTTTTCTTTTTTTTTGCCCTACAATTGTAGTAGAATTTTTTCCTACATTTACATGTTGTCATGTTTTTTAAATAAAATATGAACAATATGACCAAGGATGCCATGTATTTGCTCTCCTAGCACCTTCTTTTGCCTGTCTGTGTCCCAAAGGTCAAGACTCTTCTTTTTCTTTACATGTATGACCTTATTACTTTGTTATCTTTGGATATTTAAAAATACGTTCTATTGTTTTGTGACTTTCCTCTTTTGCTCAGCATTTTGACCTTGAGTTTGAGCCATATTGATTCATGTAGGTTTGGTTCATTCATTTTCACTGTAGTACAATAGTCCAGTGTTTAAATATGCTTCTTTCTTTGTTCTCTTTCTGTCAGCCTTTTTCATTCTCTCTACCCAACTTGGTTTCTTAGATTGGGTTCTGTGAAGCCAGTCTCCGACATGGAGAGTTGTAAGGCTTATCAGGCTGTATTCTTGGGAGACACATGTAAGAAAATGAGGAGGGAAGGATGGGCACTGGGAGAAGTTGGACTGGGATGTAACTGCAGCAGAGACCTCGACCTGTTCCACAGAGACCTTTGGTACCGAGATGGTCTTCATCATTGCCCCAAATGGAGACCAGGTGGCCAGGTCTTTGCATCACCAGACTAGCCAAACATGAGCAGTTACTCCCTTGGAAAGATGCATAACTATGGGTGAGTCAGTTCTCAGTGTGCAAGGACAATTGCCAGCAAGGCACAGAGGCAGGAGCACGCAGCACCTGTAAATCCAGTGTCTGGGGAATAGGTGTGCCAGCTTGAAGAAAGGATCTGGGCAAACCGTCCATTGCAGACTGAAATGCGGTTGAACATAAAATTGATTCTACCTGTTTTCCAGGGTGACTTGTAAGAACTGAGAGCCCAAAAGCACAGCATCGAATTCCTTGGCTCCCTCAGAAGTAGTGCTGTGCATGTAGGCTTGTGCAATCAGATGTGCTTACATGACCTTTGGAAGGAGTGGGCCAGGTGGAAGCTGAGCACTTCTGTGGGCAAGCAGAGGCTTAGAGGGGTTTGGCTTTTCTCCATCAGTGGTAGCAGGGTTTCCAATGCCTGGGTCCTGGCTCAGTGGGTGCTGAGCAACAGCCTACAGGGCAGCCATTCAGCTGGGACAGGTCACAGCAGGGGCAGTGTGGTTCTGGAATCACCAGCTGCAGCTTCTGACATTGGCAGCCCCCTGATCATGGCCGCGGCAGAATAGATGTGAGGCCAGGGGTTTCCTGATCTGAGAGGAGGTGGCAAGTCTTTGGGGATCTGGTTCACGGTGACTCTGCAGGCCATTCCTGTAACTTCAGTCTGTTCTTCACTGTTTTCCTCCAATGATTCTCTAGCCACTTTAGTGCCCTTAAATGTTTCTCTTCTTGTAAAAACCACACGGGGATGTGAAGTTTCTGTACCCGGAACCCACCTGATGTATACCAGTTATTTATCATTTTATTTAGTAATTTGTATCAGATATTTAGATTTTCTTGCTTTTTCTATTAAAATCAATGCTGCAGTAAATATCCTTGTACATGTCTCCTGTTGACTGCATGCAAGAGTTTCTCTGGGTGTAGAGGTACATATGTGTCCAGGGTTGCTAGATAATGCTGAATAGTATTTTCTCCCCTCACGCTCCCCCTATGTAGTAGGAGAGTTCGATTTTTCTATATGTCCCCCAACTCTCAGAACTGCTATACATTCTTATTTTTGCCCATCAGAGTGGGAAGTGGTAGCTCTTTGTTGTTTTAACTCTATTTCCTCTAATAATTAGTGAGATCCAGCACTTTTCGTAAGCGTAATAATCATCACTCATGTTTCCTCTGCTATGAACTCCATGTTCACATCCTTTGTGGATTGTTCTACTCAGTGGTTCTTCCTTCTCTTACAGATTTGCAAAATTTATTGATGGATTCTGGACTCTAATCCTTTGTTGGTTATGTGTGTTGTAAATATAGTCTCCAGGCCATGGCTTGTCTTTTAACTTTTTATGGTGCTTTTCAATTATGCAGAAGTTTTTAAATTTTTAAGATGTTGCAGAGTTTCCTCCCCATGGTGGGACTGGACAGAAAAAGTCAAACTCTCAATGACTAGTGCCCATGGTTTCAGCCACTCCTATTCAAAGGAATGTGTATATTTTTTAAGTCAGTGTAATACTGGCTATCTCTTTCTGAATATTTACTCTAACTTGCCATTTGTTTGTACCAAGAGGATACATGAAAATATTACTATTTTCAGCCTTTGTGTTACTCCACTTAAGATTCAAATTCCGGGGGGAAACAGATGATCTAATTAGTCTAGCTTGAATCACCCACTCGCTCTTGGCCAGCAGATGACGGGTCTTCTTCACTGACAGGCCTGCCGAGACTGTCAGAGGAGTAGATCCCGAAATGGGAGCCCCAGTGTATCCCTCAGGGAAAGGCAGAATGGGCACTGGGCGGGCAAAAATGAGAGATGTTCTCCTAGTGTTTGGCAGAATGAATATTGAAGAAGAAGACTAATTTCTCAGCTGCGGTAACAGAATTTTGTTTAGCAAATCAGTAAAACAACAAGATAAATTCTTTATAACATATTTGCATACAGTACAATTGGAGCATAGAAAAAGAACCCTGGAGTCGGTCTGAGGTTTTGGAGAAGGATCCAGAGGAAGTAATGCTTCAGCTAAAGGGAAGAGGAGATATTCCAGGCAGAGGAAACAGCCACCCAAAGAACGGGAACCATAATAGGCGAGTCGTGTTCAGAGAACATCCAGGTGTTCAGTGTGACAGGCGTGTGAACCACCAGGAGGGATGGTTACAGGTGAAGCCAGATGAGACTAAAGCGTCTTATAACTGTTGACTAGGAGATATCTTCAGAGAGAAATAAACGAGCGTGGGGAGGTATTTTTAATGATGAGAAGCAAAATAAGAGTATTGAAATGTAGGTGTTAAAAATATCTCAGGCTTCACGGATACTGACACGTGAGACGCTGTCTCACAGCTGTTTCAAGGTGCCACTGTCAGAGAAAAGCATCAGTCCTCCAGGGTGTGTACAGGGGGCATAGCTCATCTTTCAGTACGGACTTGAATTTAAAGATCTCCATCTTCAGTGTTGTAGCAACAAGCGCTCAAGTATAAAAGTATGTGAGAGTCACAGGCAAGGAGAACTTCCAGCCAGGAGTTTTTTTAACTACACTCTTTAAAACAAAAAACATACTTCTGTTTTTGCTTTTCTGGAATTTACACCTGTAGATTTTTAAAAATGTTTTAATGTATTGAATTTATTGGGGTGATATTGTTTAACAAATACAGGCTTTATTTCAAATATCATGTTCATGTTGTCCAGACACATCCTGACTTTCACCCCTGGACACCTGAATGCCTAGATCGGGGCACAACTACAGAGTGGAAGAACAGACAGGGTATAAAACACGGTGTCGGTTGACCTTGACTCCAAACCAGAGTCTGCCACGTGCCAGCTCTGTAACTTTAGATTTCTCCAGTCTTGAATTTTCATACCTGTGAAACATTATTAAAACCACCACAGACCCCACTCACATCCAAGGAAACGAAACTAAACAAAAGCTAGTCCTGCACACCCACCTAGAGGAGTCATTCCTAAGAGTCTTTATACATATCACTCTTTTAAAACAATACAGACAAGCTTTGTCTACCTGATGCTTCCTTGTTCTGAAGCTGTACAGTATTTTTCAATCTGTGGGTTGAAAAAAAAACCTGATTTTGACCATCATTTAAAAAACAATAAAAACTGAACAAAGTAGACTGGAAGAACATAAAATAGAGTAGACACAATAGAAATAGAAAATACCAAAGTAATACCATCGTTAAGAATACTATTGTTTCAGGTGTATGTGTCTCACTGTGTGTATATGTATATGAGTATGTGTATCAGGTTATGGTATAAACTAGTTGGCCTACATTTTTTTAACAATGTTTTTAATAGGACAACCTAGGATTTAAAGTAAGACTTTGGGATCCAAGTCCAATTCTCTTGCTCATAGTAGATACTTGCCCAATATAAAGAGGAGTTGGGTGCCCTACGGGCTTTTAATGAATATTGATCGCTAGTCATGGAATGAGCGATGGAAATTATAGTTGAGGGCCTAGGCATTGCCGGGGATCAATGTTCTGACAAGAAGGCATGATACCCTAGTAAACAGCTAAGGGCTTTCAGCACCGGCTCAGCTCTATCTGGGGAATGTTGGAATCAGAGGTCACCATTATCCTCTTAAGAACGGCAAATGAAGATTCATAGGCCCATAAATTTCCTCTTCTATGAGCCCCTGGACTTGCACGACTTAGTTAAAAGGCAGAGATCATGAATAAATGTCCTGTTTAGTAAACCCAGAGTGTTAGGGGCAGAAACACTTATCATTTTATAATTCTCTTAGAACCATCGAGTTTAGAGTTCACCAACAAAAATATCCTCAAGAAAATTACTTTTGAAGGAAGCTCGGTTTGCTCATTTGGAATTGGTCTATGTGCTTTCTACCTTTTCATTCAATTTAACATTCTATGGGCTGAGGTGGATTTTTACCTACAGAGCCCATTAGAGAATCTTGACAGGAGGACATGGGTATCTTGAAGCCACAACTTTAATTCACTGACTCATTCAATTACATTTTAAACAAAAGTGTATTGTGCTCCTACTATGTTTTTGGTACCAGCTAAATTGAAAGAATGGAGGAAACAAGACAGACATGTTGAATACAAGTGTACTGAGTTTATAAAGTCAATGCAGGAGGTTATGGGAAACAATGGGAATGTCTCTTAACCCGAAGGAGAGTTGACGGAAGACTTTTTTTTTTAAGGAAGTAACATTTAAATTACGACCTACACAGAGGATAATTAGGAACTAGTTTGGTAAAATCTGGGAATGGAGGGATGTCCCTCAAATATGCTAGAGGGTTTGTGTATTTGAAGGCCACAGGAAGAAGAGGGGACACAGGAAAGGAGATTGAGTCCGAGATACAGAGACTGAAATCATAAAAGGAGTGAAGTGAGAGAGACTTCTACAAGAGGTAAAGCCAGAAGTCGTGGGGCACTTAAGATCTTAAAAGCCACACCAAGGAACTTGGCATTTACCCAAAGGAAAATAAAAAGTCCTGTGGGAGAACTTAAGTCGGGTTTTGACGAAGCTGGTGGTTGATACAGAGGAGTCAAATAGAACCGACAGACTTAAGGGTCTATTTTCAGTCTATGAGGGCCAAAGCAGTGAGGGAAGTTTAGGAGCCCCACGATGATGACCTCGATGAAGCATATCTCCAAGGCCAAAATTATTGTCCTGTCAAGGACATTTTCTTCCCCACCTTAACTCTTGCCCCACAATACTGCTATGTAACAACTACTGCAAAAATCAGTCGCTTCAACGATAGTAATTATATTTTTTCTTTTTGGTTGCCTGTGCTTTTGGAATCATATCCAAGAAATTGTTGGCAAGTCCAGTGTCATGAAGCTTTGCCCCTAACCGCGTGCCTTTTAAGGGAAGCACTACTAAATGACCCAGCAAAGGGAATGGTCACGAGGAACAAAGAAGCGTTGGTGCAGAACTCCATCTGGATGCCTCCCTTCCCTCTTTCAGCTGCTCACTGTCCCAATATCCTTTGTTTGCTCTGGCTACATACCTTTGTTATTGGGAAGGGACACTGTCAACTCTGGCAATAGTGACTAAGACCTGTCTAAAAGAACTTCAGCTCCCAAAGATACCTTCATTTCAACCATGGACAAAAAAACCTCATCAAGGGAAAGGAGAATGCATTTGACATTTTGGTCATCCCTAAGCATGTGATAGAAACCTTCTCACAGTGTGAAGCCACCAATCAGAAAACCGACTCAGTGTCCCACTTCCTGCCATTTCTGGTATTCCAGCCTTTAGCATCTTATTAATAAACCGCTTTTTTAACAGAAGTTACCAGGATCCACTACAAACACAACATGGTGGAAGAATAATCCATTAACCAAACAGACCCAATTAATGAAATAAACAAAATTAACATTCTTATAATCCTGCTACATAATTTTGTTCCATTCCTCAAGCTGGCGTGACTCCCCCTCACACGCAATGGAAGCTAACTACTTTTCCAGCTTTTTAAAAAATCATATTTATATTATGTAATTTTTTTCATAAAACAGAAGATATTCTTCTGGAATCTTCTCCAGGCTGTGTTGGGTCTCCTTTGCATTATATACTATCATAGTAAAACAAATTGGTTTTTTTTCTGTCTCTGAGTGTAACATCACAACGCTCGATGTGATCTCTCAGGCTATATATACTCCCTTGCTTGGATTCTGAGTTTGTGTCTCCACCATCATCCTAAAGTACCGCACATACATATGTGAGTGAACACACATACACGTGTGCACACACAGTCACCAATCATTGGCACGTAAAGCAGAGGGACAGGAAGAGGTGTTTGTTGCTGTTTGTGTTTTGTTTTGTTTCGGTTGTCACACAGCATGCACAGACTGATGAGATCAGGTTTGTGTGTGTGATGGACAGAAGCGAGGGATGGCAGATGCCAGTAATGAACCACGCGGACTGTGTGGGGCACTAGAGACCTGGGACAGATGGAGACAACAGGGAAGCACAGGCATCCTCCTGACACAAAGGAGAAGGTGGGTGGAACGGACACAGCTGGGAACATTAAGTTCCACCTACCCCTCAGCTGTGAGCCCCGCTAAGCCCATTTCAGCCCACTGATCGAAGTCTACTATGGACACACATGCAGGTGTGGGCAAAAAGCTGAGTGGCCTTTCCTGTGGGCTTGACGATAAAAATCCCGGAGAGGCTTAAGGGTCATGTAGAGAGGCAAAAAATATGCATGGCTGAGGTTAGCAGAAAAGCTTTCTATGCCTAATTTGTTACAGAAATTATTGAAGAATAAGTCAACTGTGAAAATATGGCCACTGAGACCCTGCCAAGGTTGGTATGGACCATTGGGATCTGCTGAGCCAATGCTAGCTGCATAATCCAAACCCGCTGGGTGGAAGCTATAAGTTAAGTACTGCTTTTTCTTGCTCCCAGTTTCAACAGGGATTGGGAGGGTGGCGGTGGTGGCAGGCTGAGGCGGCCCCATTGAAGGAATTCTACCGAGCCAGATAAAGTGGCCCCTGGTCCCTCTCTCTCAGGAAAGAGGTTTGCTCTTCATCCTTGTCTCATATCTCTCCGCACACATCCCTGGATTCACCTCAGATCCTACACGAAATGACACAGAGACACTTATTTTGCTGGGATTTTACCAGCTGGAAGTATTAGTCTCTCTTTCATTCAAACTGGCCGATTCTTAGCTAGATACAGGGGCCCAAGTAAGAGCTAAACAAAGCTTGAAAAGCAGAAATGAGCAGGGGGAAGCTTCATGGTCTCACATGGGCCATGAACTCACTGGTGTCGCCAGAAGAAAACCCTGTTTGATAACTCAGTGGATATTCTAGCAAAGGTTTATTTCACATCTCCCCAAATCTATAATTACACTGCCTCCACTCCAGTGGAAATCTCTTCCCAGATTTTACCCTCTAATGGCCATGTAATAAAAGGTAATGTATGTTCTAATGCTAAGCCATAAATAGGAACACGCCGTGGCACTGTCTTCCTGAGGAAATCTCAGGTCTTCTGGGATGCATATTTGCTCACACAATGAGCAGACACAAATCAACAATGGTGGCTGAGCAGGCACGGGGTGAGTGATGGCCCCAGCTCCTAATGAAATCAAACCATGAAAGGCATTAGAAGGATTGATTGGTGTTAAGTTAGCTGCCAGTGTTAGCCAGGGTACCCCGGGCTGTAATGAAACTGCCAGTGGTTTATTTATGGAGACGTAGGGTTTGGGGTGTAAGTTACATCCAGCAGGCTGGTCATATAAACAGACATACGCTTGAACTTCCACAATAGAAGGAGCAGCAGACACCCAGTTCTGTGGGGCTCCTGTCCAGCTGGCTGGGATGGCATGCTTTCCCAATCATTTGCACCAGGCTGATTAAGGCCAGGCTCCCAGCCAAAAGGAAAATCTGTCAAGGTTAATGAATAGCTTGAAAATGTTGACTTTAGGTAGGACAAGAGAAGGGGTCACAATCAACCCTAGATAATTGTTGCTAAACACAATGCCAACCAAACACAAACACATACAAAAACAACACTCTAGTCTAAGCCAAGGGACAGGATCTATACTTATTCTCTATGCTTGCTAATCCTCTTTTAGCCAAGGCTCCTTTCCTGAGAGACAGAAAGGGGAAGAGAAGGAAAACCAAAGTTGATTCTGAGTAATGGAGTCACGTGCTCAGGCTCTGGGGACAGAGAGCAGGGGGCAAGGGTGAAGGAGCCCAATGACCAGCATATTCACGTTCTTCAACCCAGGTCTCTCCACTGTGTAAGGCTTAGCTTTAAAGTAAATGTGAGGAAAAAAGGATGAAAGCCAGTTGAAAAATAGGACTTTTCAAGTGCCACTAGGAGCATGATTATATTACAAGCTGTAACCACCAATCCTGACCTATTCTTTCACCTGTTTGTTGAAACCAATAAAGCCCCTACATCAAATTGTGCAGGGGCTCCACCTGCAGGGTCCCCTGCCCCTCCCAGCCACCACTCATGAGAGTAAGTCTACCAAGACATGATCTGTTCTGGGAAGGAAAGGTTGTCATCTCTCAAAGGAGAAGGGCTAGGAGCCTTTCCCTCAATGGGCTATTTTGGGGTTCATTTGCATAAGAATATAGGGCATATATATATATAATGCTTACAATCATTGTCAGGCAGTAATGATCAAACAATAGATAACATTCAAAGAACTATGAGGGCTTATTTTGAGTCAGGGTCAGACAGCTAAAGGGCCATAAAATTTCAGGGAACAAACTCATTTCGTGCTTGGACCCTTATCATTTAAATTGAGGGTACTAGCAAAGTAGGTTTCACAGGATTTTATGCATTCTTTCTTAGGCCTGATAGCCCTAGGAAACCCACCCTTTCCAGCACAGAGCCTGTGTGGCCCACCTGGAGCATTGTTTCAGGCTTAAGGCATTGTTTAAGGTTTAAGTCAGGTAGGGGAAGTAAGGCAGCCAAGAGATTAGCAGACTTCTTGCAGACAGAATGAGGACTCAGGCTATGTCAAAGTCCATCACTCCCTTTTTCTATAGCCCCCCACGCCCTTCCCTGAGGGCCCCCTCATGACTTGGCCTATATTAGGTTGTCCCTCCTTTGAGGAATCTTACCCATCATTGGCTAATGGGTCATCCACTCAGGCCAAATGGGGTGAAGTAAAGGGGGCACAGGTGGCACCCCTGCCAGAGAGATAAGCTTTGTCTTCTTAGTGGCTTAGGGTCCCAAGGTCTCTCAGCCTTAGCCAGGGGGGTTACAGCTTCTGAAACCAAGCAGGGCAGTTCCCAACATCAAAATGACCTGCATTAAATCAAGCCTCCAATATCCTCATAAGTATCTTACTTTGCCCCTGTCTTCTAATAAATTTAACTAACATTCTATCAAGGTAGTAATTGCTCTTCCTGTGGTATTTTTAGGGAGTCAGCTTTCAATGCTGATAACTGTTGAGTGGGTCCTGGGCACACTAACCATTTTAAACTAATAGGCCACCTGGGAGCATGGGCTACATTACAGCCTTAGTCATTGACACGGGCAAAGCAGAGACCTGGGGTTCCCACCCGGGAGCTGGGACTCTATAGATGTTGAGAAATTTGATCTTCATCCTCTGGAACAGTGATCTCCAAATGTCAGCACAGTACATCTTCATGGGTAAATAATTGTTTCAACTACAAATATGTCATATATGTAATGTATAAAGTATTTATAGTTTCTACTGTTCAGTATATATTAGAAAGCATAGACAAAAATATATGATGAAGAGACTTGAAATAGAAAAAGAAACAAAAACTGCTGCAAAATCATTTTAAATTAATTTATTAATACCATCAAAATCTTTGGTTGTATCACTAAAGACCCTATGCCTACTATTTTTGTGAGAGTACTGCATCAGGAAAGTTTCGAAAAGACTTGGAAATGTGCAGGAAACCAGCCATTCTTCCAGTGGAATGCTGAGCGTTATCCTCAGGGTTATCTAATTCTGCAGAACTTTCCACATTTGATTGTCTTGGTCTAGGCTGTTCTACCACTCTGTAAATTGTAAGAAAAATGATGATGCAAATTACTTTTGTCCAGTAGAGATGCAGTTGATGTCTGCCTTATAAAAAAACACTGTTTGCTGCCCTAAAGGATATGAACCAGTTTTATACCTGTTAGAAATGCATTTTAGCATTTCTGATTGCCTATTACATGTCTACTCTTCAGATTTTTCTTCGAATTGAATTAATCATCTTACGGGGTTTCTCATTAATTAATAAATTAGAGAACATCTTTGATACATGTTCATTTTGTGTATGTAATGCAGTCATGATTTTATCTCTTTTGAAAATGATGCTTTAACAAATGAAAACAAATATGTGTCTTTTTTTAAATCTAAGTTTAATGCTTAGATACAGCAATTTAAGTGTCTGGTTCTAAGTTTAGTTAATTTTGAGAGTTGTTTTTAACAGATGCTGTAGCTGCAAAAATAAATTTCACAGAGATAAATTGGTCCAAATATGAGATTATAATGGTAATTTTTCAATCCCACCCCACTTATGTAAATGCCTTTGATACATAAAACTAAAAACTGTTTTCCATAATGTGAATCAGTAATTATTGTAAACTAATAAGAATGTGTCATGTTTTCATATAACTCTGTGTGTGTGTGTAAACACATGAGTTGATATTCCACTGAAAATTTCTATTAAAAAAAGTTTTAGGAATTAAAATTTCTGTTTCCAGTTTTATAAAT
>PVKM010032322.1:0-16451 GCA_004027735.1 Carollia perspicillata
GTTAATTACTGGGTGCCTTAAATGTGTCACTTTACCTCTCTGGTTTTTGCTTTCCGTGGCTATGAAATGTTTGCCCTAGATGGTGTCAAAACCACCGAAGGACATGAGCATTGTGAATGTGCTTTAAAACCGATAGAATCTCATAAACAGTTTGAGAAGATGTAATGAGTAACATTATACCTTGGTGTCTCCTCCACCCTGATTGAAAGAGCCCTCAACCAGTTGGGAGAATGCACTTCATGGGAATTTCTCAGGACAGATGTATAAACCCGGAGAGCCCACTTGCATGGCAAATAGCACATTGTTCTGCATGACACTGAATTCCTCTCTGTCACCTCATTCTGTTTTTCTTTTTTTTTTGTTTTTTACTTTCAGTATTATTGTGTATTAGTTTCAGTTGTACAGCATAGGGGTTAGACAGTCATCTACTTTACTAAGTGTTTTTCTTAAAATTTTCAGTACCCACAGTTGTTATTGTTGGCTATATTCCCTGTGCTGTATTGTACAACTCTGTGACTATTTTGTAACTGTCGTTTGTACTTCTTACCTCATTCTTGCCAACGTGCCCTCCAAGGCACAGGAACGAAGGCACCTGTGGGTATGCAGGCATCTCTCGTTAGGAGCTCCCATGTGCAGGTCTGCAGCTTTCCCTGCCGGCTTCCCGACACCCGATGATCGTGTTCAGTTCATTTACGGTTGTCTGCTTGTTGCCCCCCAGCAACAAAGGCGAGAGAAGGAGCTGCGGAAGCAGCAGGAGCGGGAACAGCGCCGGCACTACGAGGAGCAGATGCGCCGGGAGGAGGAGAGGAGGCGTGCTGAGCACGAGCAGGTACAGCTGGGACCGGGGAGCCCCGCAGATGGCCCCAGAGCACCAGCTGTCTCTGGGGTACGGGTCACCTTCTCTTGAGACTGCTCAGTTTAAGCAGGTTTTTATTCTTTCTCAAGCAACTCTTCTCACCCATTCAAGAAGTCAAATGCACAACCTTGGCAATGCCCACTCATTCAACCTTGCTTCCTACCCAGGCCCAAGTGCCCTGACATACCCTGACCTTTTGAGTCTCTCAACCCCGGGCATCTACTGTGAAGGTAGCACTGAAGCATGATAAACGAGCCACATCCTACTCTTCCATTGCTTCAGAAGCACTTCCCTACTCAGGAGATCTCTGGTCTCCGTGACTTTGAGCCACTGGTGCAGGCCCCCCTCCCTGTGCTGGAGCCACATTCTGACAGCACAGCAAAATTCTGCAGGGTGGTTCCGTTACAAAGACAGTGCACGATGGCACACTTATTTTATCCCTGCTGTTTGCTCAGGAACCTCCACTCTTTATAGCATCGTTAATTCCAGGTAGCCCGTAAAGGGGGAACCTGTAATGAAAAGCTTTAAAACGTGGCTGGATTTATTAAAACCCAACAGTCGCAGCGAAGCACTGAGCCATCTCAGTCAGCTATGGCAGGTGGCGGGCTTGTGCTTTTGACTGCATTGAAACGCTTTTGCTTCGGTGTGGCATACTTTTCCTATGTTATGAGGAGGTGTCTGGGTATTTTTTTCCCTCCTTCCTTCCACACTTTACTTGGCAGCTCTTGTCACCTTTGAAATTACCAGTTCTTTTTCTCTCTCTCTTTCTCTCTTTGTGTTCCTCTGAATTCTCTGCTGCCTACCTCTCCAGGAGTACATCAGGCGACAGTTAGAGGAGGAGCAGAGACAGTTAGAGATCTTGCAGCAGCAGCTACTGCATGAACAAGCTCTACTTCTGGTAATGGGAAAGCCAAGAGCCAGCTGACCTGCTCTGTGTTCATCGTATGTGTGTGCACATGCGTGTGTATATGTGTGTGTGTGGTTGTCCTCCTAACGTGCCAATCCAGAAGAGGAGAGCCTTCCAGCCTCGTGGACCTCAGAAATCTCATAGAGATGCCATACATTTCCTGACCCAGTTTTCCAAGTCTCAGTACATTCAATACACTTACTATGTTTTCTTTTTAACTCCATCTATCTGTAAAACTTTAACATGAATCCAGCTTCATTATAACTTCAGACTTTTTTTGAGACCCACTGTGTTTATTACAGAGTGATTTTTAAGGTCATCGACAACATGTTAGAATACAATCACAGCAAAATGCACCTCTTCCGTAAAAGCCCACTCAGCGCCGCAGTCCTGTTTCATTTGCAGACTATTAGTTCTGCCCTTGTGATGGGAACATTTTGTGTTCCCTGCTCATGCCGCTTCCACTTGAAGTACTTTTTTATTATTATTGCAGTGCTCTCCAAATGAGCTTCTTGGTATCTTTTTTCTAACTGAACTTTTTATTCTGTGGCGGTATGATGTTTTTTAGCCTGTATATAAGCTTGCTGATGGCTTTTGTTGATCCAAGTTCAGGCAATGTCTTTAGCTCCTCTCTTAGTTTTATACTACTTAACTGTACATGTTTGAATGGTTTAATTACTAAATCAGGAAGTGGATGGCTCCTTATGGAGGTTGTATACTGACTATACAAATGTCCTCATTATTGCCACTTTCCCGGTTGTAATTCATCAAGGATAAGTTACTTTGCAATGGGTAGTGTTCTGTAGGGATTGCCATTAAGGCAATAGTGTTTTCACTAAATGTCACATTCTGTGTAGATGTTAAGCCAAACCTGTAGCGTAGCTCTGTGGCACATCCTCATATCCTCCTGTCATTATTGGGGTCTTCCGTTATTTAGCATCGCTTTTAACTTCACTGCATGCTTAGCTGGTACTGGCCAATGGTTTCTCTATGGTGATTTTTCTACTCTTTCCTGATCTGGACAGGAATATAAGCGCAAACAATTGGAAGAACAGAGACAAGCAGAAAGGCTGCAGAGACAGCTAAAGCAAGAGAGAGACTACTTGGTTTCCCTTCAGCACCAACGGCAGGAGCAGAGGCCTGTGGAGAAGAAGCCACTGTACCATTACAAAGAAGGGATGAGTCCTAGTGAGAAACCAGCATGGGCCAAGGAGGTAAGTCAGCAAGCAAGTGTAACCACACCCTGTTGGCCAGGCTATTGGCTATGATGAGTTCATCCAGCGAAAGTGGAGAGTCAGACTAGTGTGATGAATCTGGAAAGCAATTCACTATGAAACATGCATGCTTTGCTTTTGGAAGAGCCATAACATTATTTCTGTAGAGAAATTATAAGTCACCTTAATCTTTTTTAATATTTGCAAATGGAGTGGATTTTTGTAAATAAAAACAAGTAGAAAAATCGTTTCCCTTAAAAATCGTCCAAATGAGTTTGTAACATGAGGATTTTTAGTGACTTTTCCATGGAAATATATGACTAAGGACATAAGGAATTCTAGGTAAAATCATTTGCCATCTACACGTAGCCCCTGAGACTGGTCGTTAGTATTGTCACTAACACTCCCTTTTCTTTGGTGGCACCAGCGGACACACATTGGCCTCAGACTTGTGGCTGTGATATTCGCTTCCAGGGTCAGAGGTCATTTGCTTTGCAAATACTTCCAAAGTAGTGGTGCTTGGCTCTGGGATGAGCTATTTTGAAAATCTCATTAAAAACTGTTGGGATGGTAGGAAGAACAGGTGATAACCAAGTGCGTAAAGCAAACAAACAAAATAATAACCCCAGCCAAGACCAATAGCTCTTCTAGGGAATCACAGTATTACCTCACATGTGAACACCCTGGCTCTCAGTCCTGTCATTATTTGTGACACCTAGTGATTTCCTTTCTTTTCCTGTGAGCAGAGCTCATCATTTAAAAGGGTGTTGGCGTTGCTTTGTGTTTTGTTCTAGTGTCTTCAGGTACTTAGAGCTAGAACTTATTTCAAGTTATTTAGACTACAATATTACCAGAATCAGACTTCTTACACAGGAACCTATTTTTATAAAACTTTTCATTTTCTTTTTCTATTCTCTTACATATGTGTAGAAAATGCTTGAAATGATGTCCTAACGATAATGACAGTTGTTTAGGGGAGGATGAAACTACAGGCTTTTTTCTTCAAACATTTTTGTACATTTATATATTGTTTAAATCTTTTGTAATGGGTATGCACTGTTTTTTTAACTTAAAAAACTAAATGTATAGAGAAAATAATTTGATTTGCTGTAAAGGACATTTTTGATCATTTCCCTTTGAGTCTGTAACTATGATTTGCATTTACCTGGGTCTGTAACACCTGCCTTGTTCTCTTAGATCGATGATTCAACTTTGTGACCCTCCTCCCAGGTACAACGCCAACCCCTTCATAACCTACTATTCTCCCAGCTAAGCAGCATCACTGTACTATTACACAGTAGTTGATGTGCATTCTGGCTGGCGGAGATATGCTGCCTCCTTCCACTGCTAAACCATTTTCTAGCCAGGCCACGTTGAAACCTTCAGCTAAGCCAGACTCCCAGCTCCTGATTATGGCAGGTGTTCGGGAGACTGAAAAACTAGCCTCTACTAAGCTAATGCCTGTAGCCCCTGCAGAAATTAATGACTCCAGACCAAGACTCCTGTCTGAGCATCACTCATGGGAGAAAGATGGAGCAGCTTGTACTATTAGACTTGGTCTTGAAGAACAACTGAAGCCCCAGGAAGGCTCAAGGACCATAGTGAGATCTCCAAAGCAATCTTGCTCACAAGGATGTAGCCCAACTCCAGAGATAGAGTCTAAAGTCATTTGTGTGTCCTTTCCCAACATCTTCAAAGTGGTTAGCATTTCTCTATTACTGCAATTAACAAGTGCTCTAGAGACTCATATGGACCTCAAGGCAGGAGAAGTATGAATTCACGTATCCCTACAAGTACCTTACCTCCTCTAAGAAGTGCTGCATCGCTAAATGACCTCTCCTTGATGCATGACCACCTGGCCTTAAGAGTTCCCAGGCCCAAGCATGAGATTAGGACAGGAACACCTGCAGATCCCATTGGAGAAAACCATGATTCCGTGCAAAGCATCCCAGAATTCCTCTTTCCCCTGTATAGCTCCCTCATGCACACATGTACAAAAATAGGGGGAAAGCCTGGAGCTTTCTGTGTCCTTCCTTTGGTGTCTACCCAGCACATTCTGATTTGAACTTAGCTACTACTTTGACTTCATTGTTTTCTAGTTAGCATTTGTCCTCATCATTAAATGTCCAGGCCCATCCTCTCTATTCAGAAATAGTTTACAGTTCCCAAATTTTCAGAAGCCAAGGCATTCTTGGGAACAAATCTTTGCAGACATCATCAAGGCAGTTTTCTAGAACTGCTAATACCCCTGTGCTTCCTGGCCAGGCTTCTAGCAGTAAATGGAACATAGCAGTTGGGCATGCAAATGCCATGGCTGTGTCATCAAGCACTCCCCACGGGAGGTTCCGTGGTCATCAAAAGTCTGGGCCACCTTTGGGGGATGACATCTTCCAAGGTCCCTAGCTACTGTAGCATCTGGTTCTCCTCTTTTGGGCTTGATGAACTTCTAGACATGTGGGAACATTCTTTTGGGAGTTCATACTTTAGTCCTATCCTCCTGGGTGTTGTTAACATAATCCATCTCTCAACCAACCATCAATCTAGTCATGAACCAGTTCCAAGTCTTAGAGTGGGTGTTCAAATGTTGGAAGAAAGATGAAGCATTCAGATGATAAAATGAGTGACAAATGCCAAATTTGGGATTGGAACAACTGGCATATTGTACAAAAAACAACAAATAATTGTCTACTGTGGTTTGATTCATCGTCATTTTAACACCCATTCCTCAAATGGGGATAAAAATGAGTGTGAGGATCCTTCTTAAACTGTTAATGTTTCTCATCAGCAATATATAAACTTTTCTTTTAGAGTGTTATTTACAGACATCTTTTCTTATAGTTGGGAGGTAAACAACCTGGGTTAAACTGTCCTTTGAAGGTAGAATAAAAGGTACCATTTCCTTTCTCAAATGCATCCTCTGCCAGGATATAAATTTGATAACACCCTCACCAGGCAGGAGTGGGCAGCTGTGTCCATGACACGGTCCCTGTGATGCAGGGCCTGGGCTTTTTGCCCCATGTGCCCTGCAGGTACCACCCGGCCTCCTACCCGCCTCGGCCTCCTCTGAGGCCCGCTCCAGTGTTAGTTGTCTAACTCGACTCTGTACCTCCTCATCAAGGTATTTTTTTCTTTGATTACTTTTCCATCCACTTCCCTTCCTCATTCCAAATCAACATTTGTCCTTAAAATGCAACATTGTTACCATGCTTCCTCCTCCGTGTTTTCGTTGTTTCATCTTGTGACACATAAGTCATCATTGCCTTCCTCATTATCTTTTTTCTTACTGTTGGTTACAGTAAGAACAAACGAAAATGCTTGCTCACTTGCAAATCTTCTTGAGCTCTCTCATTTCTTTTTTGACTGAGTGTCTCTCTGTCCTGAGAGTCACATTGGCTATGACTCTCAGATTTCAGCCAGAAAGAAACATTAATGTCTCTGTTGAAAGGAGTGGGGTTATTCTCACCCCGTTCAAATGTTCTCCCATTTCTGGATTAGCATGAAAGTCAGATTTGTTCTGTGAAAACATCAGTATGATATTCTGTTAAACACCAGCAAAGTCTGAAGGGTTTTTTTTCCTCACTGTTACTTTTTGAATGATGAAGATATTTTTTTCTTATGATGGAACAGATTCCTGTCCTTAAAATTGTATGTGATTGGACCTGACAGAGACTGTGTACACCTTCCTACCCTGCTTCCATACTTTACTTTTCTCTTCCTTCCTTTCTTTCTGCCTTTTTCACCATGTGGCAGTGACAGAATGCTCAGTCAACATGAGTATTGCATGAAATTATAGTTTAATATTTTTAACATTGTGTCATGTTCTCTCTCTATGGTGCATGCCAGTCATCTGTCCATGGTTTTACAATATTTGGCAACTAATAGGCCAGAATGTCTCTTTGTGTCCCATCAGCTCATTGGACTTCGAAATCCCTGTGCATAAGAACTCCTCCCCACTCGGTTTTCTCTGCTGTACTCTGCTGTGTTCTTTTCTTTATATGACTTATTTTACATACAAGGCTCCTAAATTGCCATTTCGAGAGTTAACAGCTCTGCTTCCATCTTTTCTCGGTCTCTTTTTTTTCTGTCTTAAGATTTACCTTGAGAGAGACCTAGAAGGAAGCTGTAAGAAGTTTGAGTTCAAATCTCCTTCCTTGCTGTGCGATGTGGGACAAGTCTCACAGATTTCCTGCAGGGAAGTGCCCCACCTGTACTTCTTGCCTTGCATCTGAGAGCATCCTGGGCAGCCACATATTTGAATATGCCGTTGAAACTGTAGGCACTGTGCAGATGCACAGAAAATACAATGTTAAAAATATTTACACGCCGTTCCCAAAGGCATCGGCACCCACAAGGAACGTGCATTTTGCCTCTGTTGCGTCTGGTTTGGTTTTCACATGAGCAGTTCACATGCATCTTTCACATCCTATACCTGCCCTTCCCCAGGTATAGATGCATACATCTTCATATCCTGTCTCAGCTCAAGAGTTGCCTCGTTATTTTTAAGTTATCAGCTTTATTTTTATGAGGATCTATATTTTCCTATGAATCATTGGTAAGGATCTCTCAGAAAAGTAGATTGGGCCTTTATCTTCTGACAAGACTGCATTTTAAGCGCTTCACGTGAATGAGTCTTCCCTGCCATCAAAGCTGCCTCCCAGAAGAGATATCGCCAATCGTACTCAGTGAGCACCTGCCCAGGTGGTTTTGCCAAAGGACAAGATGACTCAACTCTTCACGTGGCCAGTGAATGCAGGGTCAAAGTCTCTAATGAGCACTTAAAAGTTATTTGTTGACTTCTCTCTCTTTCTCCAACATTGCAGGTAAAGACAAAAATTCAAACTGTTTTGTTCAGTTGGAGTAAAAAGGAATTCCCATAAGACTGTGTCCAGTTCACCACATGGTAGTTCCTGTGTAAGGCTTTGTAAGACCTTCATAGCCCCCACAGGCTCCACATCGTTAAAAAAGTATTAAAATGCACCCATGCGACATAATAAGTATATTTTGCTGTCAACATCTTTTAAATTAACTTCCATAATTTTGTTTGGAAATTCTCTTAGCAAATATTCATTATTGCTAAGTGAGACACTGTAAGCTGTAAATCGTTTTCAAGTATACAAAGCAATTTAACAATTGACTTGAATGTGTTTCCTTTTTTATATGTTTAAATATAGTTTTATTTCTTTAGAAAGATTTTTTGAAAATGAGTAATCAACAATCTTATTTTCAAGTCTTCTGTATTTGTGTACCTTTTATACATCTCCGAGGGCTTAGATATCTATCATTCCCATAGTACCCAGTGGGCAAGGTAGCTCTGCCTGGAGCAGAATTTTATCTCTGAGACCACAGTTGTATCTTCTTTCTCCCTATAATGCTGTAATAAATAGTATAGCATTTCTACAGAGGTGATCCAAACCTCTCCAAAGTGACTTTAGTATTGGTGTTAAAATGATCCTTTTAATAAGAAAACAAAACTGCTTTTATAATGTAATTGATGTCTCTCCTAATCTTATTCTCTATATTCATTGATAATCCCTTCAATTATGAAACCCTTTATAATAGATTTCTTTTGTTTGTGTCCTGGCACATTGACATTCTGGCTAATATTACTATAACACTCTTTTTTGGTGGTACTTCTGGTATTTTATGTCTTCTTGGCGACAGGAGATTGGAGCGGAAGCTCAGCTAATAGATTTTTTGGAGTATTGCACAAGGCAGATTGAAACTTATCTTTATTGTACCCCAGTTTTCAATCATGTGATATCCTTATTGTGGGGTGGGGTGTAGGACACACTTTCTCCTTTTGTCTCACATACCTATTTTCATTCAATTAGTAGACATGAGATGTGATGCCTCAGGAGACGGGTCTTAATCCAGTGTCACAATGATCAGAGCGGCCGGCTCCTAGATACACTTCTCGGCTCTCCCTCTATGGGAAATTGCTATTAGGGTGTTGATTTAATATCCTTCCTCTAATATTCATACTGTCTCTCTGGTGCAAAAGCAACGGGCAGCATTACCTTCCTAAACACCTTGGGCAAGGTTTTCTTCAGGCAGAGTGGGTAGCCAGATGCCCCCGTCACCCCCTTCTCATAGATCGTCCAGTTTATTTGAACGAACTCCAACTCAGGAAATTTTATCACACTGGACCCCTTCTGGCATAATTTTCAAAGTGTAACAGGAGATTACGTATAGCGTATACTTTAGAATGGCACAGACTAAAGCACTAATGGTATGATTTAGTGTGTAAACTAATTGATACAAGGCATAGGAAATATTACTAGAAGCATATTAGTAACATCTGCTCATGACTAACCACGCCCGTTAACTACCTATGAAAATCAGCACCCCACTCTCTGCGCTGTTCATGTATAACGACAGCTTCAGGGCCTGTGTGGCTTGTGGTTCTGTTAAAGGCAAAGATGCTTTCTTTGCTAGAGCTTGTAGCTGGCAGTTGCCAAAAGAATTCTTTGTCTCAGAAATGGTCTCTTTGCCCAAGATGGAATCTTTTGGGGCAGACTTTTTGACTGTTGTTTTTAATGTACTTCCCCGAAACATGTGCTTAAAACTGTCTGAATATACTTTATAGTTAAAAAACAATAATGATAAGTATTCTTTACTCTCTGAATATATTTGGTTCTCAAATACCAGGTGGTTATAGGTTGGATAGCCAGGTATTTATCTGAAAGTGTGTCTCAGGCTCCTGGATTCCTGAGTTCAGACAACAGTGGTTTGGATGGTGGGAGTTCATATTGTCAGGGGTGCTCGGACATGTGATTTATCTAATAATGATCTTCCCTGGAAATAATATTTGAATTATTCTAGTGATCTGGAAATAGTCATCTTCTTTTCAAAGAGCCTAGGATTTGGGAAAACACCTTCCATGCCTTGATCTCAGTTTACTTGTTGTTATCTTTGCAGACTTTATCTTTTCAGTGACCTTATCTCAAAGCTGGCTGTGTTTTTGCCTTTGCTCAGTGTGAGAGCCAAATAACTATTGCTGTCCTAACGCAATGCACACACACATACACAAAGTATGTATGTTCTGGTTTATTATATTCCCGGCTTTTTCCAACTAATCCTATTTGGTGTGTGGTAAGCTTCTGGGACATAGAATTTAAAAACCAAAGTCAATTGGATGTATGTACCATGCACAGTCATAGTGGGGGAAAAGATCTTAAAATTGTCCCGAAGCAGAGGCAGGCGGGCGGTTTTCTGTTCTCTAGCATCTCCTATGTTAAGAAGTTTGCATACGAAAGTTTAAAAACAGACATTCTATATATGAGACTGAATCCACCACAAGAAAGATTCAAAATGGGTTATGGAGGATGAGAAAAAAGAACTTTTTAAAAATTTATTTCAAATCAGGCAGCAAAATGAAAAAGACTTTCAGCTGCTGTGTGGAAGTTTGTCTTAAGGACCTGCGCTGGGTCCCGTGGCAGGGTTTTGTAGTACGGAGACAGCGAGTAGTCAGGAAGGAACTCCCCAGTGCGGTGCGTTTCAAGAGTGCAGCTGTCAAGGTGACCCTGAAGACACAAAGGAGAAGTGTCTGGAATGTGAAACTTTCTGGGAAGTTTCAAGGAGGGAATGTGGGGGTTCAGAAGAAGCTACCCCAAAATGTGTCTCAGTGGTACACAGATTACTTTGAGCTAAAGGCAATTTTAGCTTCAGGCTCAAGTGAAACTTCTGCCCTTCCCCTTAATTACCTAGAAGGACGTGAATCAGAGGCCTTGCCCGTAATAAGAGATTATCACAGGTGACCTCTGTCGACCTGCCTGTAGGGCAGAGCAAACTTCTATTTATAAAATGTTTATTCTTATCTACCTGCAATGACCCTTCGAAGCCCTCAAGGTGCATCACCTCATGCCTAGCACAGGACGTTTTGTCCACCTCGGTCCCCCTTTTTACCCTCTGAACCTCTGCACATGTGGGGTCTCTGGCTCTCTCATGCATGCTGGGTTCCCATACATACCTATGTATTAAGTATGGCTACTTTCTCTTACTTAAAAAAAAAAGAAAAGAAACAAATGAGAAGACAAGGTGAATCTGGAAGAAAAGTTCTAGACCTCTTGCAGTTGTCGAGGATCCTAAACCGTGTCTTGCAGTGTGCCTCTTGTTTATCTAAATTTCCCTTTAAAATTGTTCTCTGCAACAGTCTGTATCTGCTGCAAATAAGTACAGAAGGCAACTTTTACCTGTAAGATGGACATTCCTGGTTCTGTGAGCCTTCCCTGTGAGGCACATGATCAGTTATCTGCTTGGGGCTGAGAGAGATTCTACAAGAGCGAGAATGACAAGGACACGGCCAGAGACCGGAGATGGTGGTCGGCGGGGAGAGGAGGAGGGGAAGCAAGAATGAAGGCCGTGTGTGGAGAGGCAGGGAGGAGGAGGGCAAGAGGGAAACAGAGGAGTCCAAGCTGGAAATGGAAAGAATGAGGAGGGGTAATGTATTTTAGGGCACAGGGAGAGACAACTGAAAAGAAAGGGCCTTAAAGGAAGAAAAGGCAAATGATAGTCTAGCTAAGGCAGGTCCTGCTCATTAAGCGAGCCACCTGGGACACCCGCCTGCCTGCCAGCAGGGAACGGGAAGAAATGGAGGGTTAGTGGGCTCAGCTCGGTTCCCTTGTCAGCCCTCCCATGTTCTTCCCTCTCTGTCCCGTGAGTCAACTCAGAGCAATGTTTGGTTTTCCCAAGTGATCTTAATGCCTGCCTGCCATAGTTCCCTTTGTCTCCCTCCCTCGCCCAAGATAATATCCCAATCAATGTCAGATGAACTCTTAAGCAGGTCCCAAATTCTCCCTGACTAAAACTGCACAAGATCAAGGGTAAGGGAAGAGAGATGGCCTAAGTGTTCTGTGTGTTTTTCATGGTAGTGTTTATTCTAACAGAAAGAGCTTTTTCACAAATTCTTGGGCCAGAGCAGACATGGAGAGTTTGGCTCCTTAAAAACAAATTGATCAGAGGGACAGAAAAATGGCCGTGCAAGTGACTAGGGAAAATCCTTACAGCTTCTAGCCATCTGTCCACTGAAGCTCCTCTCTCTCTGTTTGTTTCTAGGTAGAAGAACGGTCCAGGCTCAACCGGCAGAGTTCACCTGCCATGCCTCACAAGGTTGCCAACAGGATATCTGACCCCAACCTGCCCCCCAGGTCGGAGTCCTTCAGTATCAGTGGGGTCCAGCCCGCTCGGACCCCGCCCATGCTCAGACCCGTTGACCCACAGGTACATACTCCCCTTCGTTCCGTCGGGCATTTCTGTTGGGAGACGGGTTAACCTGCTAACAGCCCAGGGCGCTGGAACATGGGCTCAGGCATAGAACCAGTTAATGTCGACCTTTAATATAGAGTCTATAGTAACATGTGAGGGCCCACTAAATGTGAAGGATAGAGGAAGGGGTAAAAAAGAAAAAAAGCACCATCCTTTGAGCCAACCGCCAAGTTACTTCTCGGTAAGTCAGCCTCTCAGGAGAACCATAAATGTTTCTGTGAGGTGAGAATAAACATCCTTTTAGTTTTAATTACCAAAATAAAATTCATACAAGCCTTTGATAAACTATTATCTTGTGTTCCTTGGGATTTTGGTGTGATCCTGAGGCTAGAAAAATGAAATGGGCTTGGGTAAACTGCATCTTCTAAATGTGGTCACTGGACCAGCAGCGTCAGCATCACGCTGCATTTTACCGGCAACTTGGTAAAAACGCACAGTCTCAGGTCCACCTCAGACTTGCTGATCAGCAACTCCTGGAGGGGGTGTGGCCGCCTGTGGTTTGACCAGCCTCCAGGTGACTCCAGTGCACTCTCAAGCTTGAGAACCACTGTTTTGAGCTATTTGAAAAAGAAAAAAAGGTTACTCCACTTTTAGAAAAAGAGGGAGTTTCTGAAAGTTTTAGAGGACTTTTAAATTATATGTTGTAAAGCATGAACGATGACATGAAATAAAGCACACAATCTCATGAAAAATAAAGGTAATACAGCTACTTTGATCCAAATGTCTTCAGTTTCTTCCAGGCATCCACCTGAATTAACACTTGCATAAAGTACTTTGAGATCACCTTTGAAATGTGTAATGCTATTTGATCTGGAGTTTACAAGAATAGTGCTGGAAGCAAGGGTTCTTGGTTTTAAGTCTGCCTTTAGCGTAGGACGCCCAGGATTTTTCCGTCCCAGCCAGCTGAGCATGTCTTGCCCTTGGTGGTTTTTACTTGTGTGTAATTTTTCCATGCCCGGCCTCCCGTAGGATGCATTTTTATATGGACTTCTCTTTTAACACACAAACTTCCTCTTTTAAACCCCCTGACTTTGACTTTTTCGGGCACTTTTCCTCTGGAAAAGGGGAGAGGGGAAGAAAAATTTATGAGACTTTATGAAAGTGACAAGGACTATGAAAATATAGGTATCTTGTGATAGCAAATTGGAACAGCATTTTTCAGAGGTTTTGATTTTGGGGGGGGGTTTGGCTCTTTTAAGTAGTTTGAGTTTTGTACTACATATTTTTAAAACATTTTGTTTTAATATTCTTTAATATATTTAGTGATATTTAACATTAATATAAACTTGGCTATAGTGTTATTCTGGTTGAAGCATAACATTCAGCGGAACTAGACTTTGAGGATTTTCTCTGAACTATATATAATAACATTTTAGATTTCAGATTCAAGATCTCACAAGCAAGAGGAACAGAGCCAGGCTTATGGAGGGAGGCTGGGAAACGCCCCCCAGCAGTCTAGGCACTAGGGCTTCAGACTTAAGAGAGTCTGATAAGTCCCTCGTCTAAAGCAGATATTAAATGAATGTTCAGTTAACAATTGGATTTAGAAAGCAGTCTAGGTGTTTCCTCCATTTATCGAATGCCACCAAATGCCAGGTAGAATCCTGGATTGAGGGATACAATGTAGATACGTCTCCTTTCTCCAGGGAGCTTACCTTCATGATGGAGGAGGAGACAAGCTTAGATAGCATTAACAGTGAAGTGTGAGCCATTCTAAAGGGGAAGGGCTCTCTGAAATCTAGGGTTTTTTTTTCTAATTCTCACCTAAGGATACAATTATTGATCTTTGGAGAGAGGGAGAGAGAGAAATATCCATGAATTGTCTCCTGTACATGCCCCAACTGGGGATTGAACCCACAACCTAGGTATGTGCCCTGACCAGGAATCCAGCCCACAACCTTTGGTGTGTGGGACGATGCTGCAACCAGCTGAGCCACCTGGCCAGTGCGGAAACCTAGATTTGAATAATTTGTCTTAAAGAGCCAGATTTCCACCGAAAGACTGTGTGTCTTTCCTGCATGAAAAATATCACCATGTGCCAAACTGTGAGACTTACAACTCTAAAAAAAAATCCTAGAGTTAAGAGATATATATATAATATCATAAATGGTAAGAGCCTGTTGATCACAAAGCAGGATAGCCAAGCAGTTAGGTGTACCCTGGGGGCATGTGTGGGTTCCAGTCCAGGTTTGGGCTCCTATTAGCTGTGAGATGTAGGGCATTACTTAACCTCCCTGCACCTTACAATCTCACGTGTAAAATGGGGAAACAATTGTGTCGACCTCATGGTGGATTTAGTGAGTTCGTAAGAAGTAAGATATATTTCCACAGCAATTCTTGTTTTATAGCGCAATAGCACTCTAAGTCAAGGTCAAAGATTTTGAAGAATGACATTTCTAATTAGAAGAGAAGTACTTATAAATGTATTGCGGATCAATAAATGCTCGTTAAAATTTGTTAATATTACTATTATCACATTTATTTCACTGACTTCTTAGCAAGTAAATTATTTAACTTTTGGCCCTAAACCCTGGTTCGGCCCTATACATAGCTCTAAATGGAACATTCTGAAGCTCTATTAAAGGTATGCTGTCGACAGCTGTGATGGGCTTCATGTACTCCCATTTCAGTGCCCTAAAAGTTTACTTTCTCTTCCACTGAGTGAGGTACTAGCTTGTCTGACTTTTCTTCTAATAATCCTGCTCTGATGTTGGTTTGATGCTCAGATCCCACATCTGGTAGCTGTAAAATCCCAGGGACCTGCCCTGACCGCCTCCCAGTCAGTACACGAGCAGCCCACCAAGGGCCTGTCCGGGTTTCAGGAGGCTCTGAACGTGACCTCTCACCGCGTTGAGATGCCGCGCCAGAACTCGGATCCCACCTCGGAAAACCCTCCTCTCCCCACTCGCATTGAGAAGTTTGACAGAAGCTCTTGGTTACGACAGGAAGAAGACATTCCACCAAAGGTAACCTCGCTGGGGCGTTCTTATTGTCAGCACCACCATCATCGTCATTGTTGATGATGATCATTATTACTACTATCCCTGTTACAGACATTTCATAATAAGGGACATCATGCCAAAGCTCTGTTCCTTGTCATGTCTATTTTGGTCCCTCCTGATTCCCAAGCTCTGACTTGCATAGTCAGTCACTTGTCATTTCTGACCTCAGTTTCCCCCAAAGAAACAGAGGCTCAGCTTGATCAGATGACTTGGAAACATATAGCCTATATCCAGAATAAGGACTCTCAATCTTAAATATTCCAAATTATTTTTTCACTATCCATATTAAGAAAAAGAATAATGGATATTTTTATTGATAACTGAATCTATTACATATCTAGACATATTTATCTGGAAGATTAAAAACTTCCAGATAAAAAGTAGAAAATTTATTGATTCCTATCTTTAGCAGTACAAAGTGAAACCAGATTTCAGATGGTCAGAAAATAGTTTGCTCCCAGAATATTTTTTAAAAGATTTTATTTATTTACTTTTAGAGAGAGGGGAAGGGAGGGAGAAAGAGAGGGGAAGGAACATCAATGTATTAATTGGTTGCCTCTCACATGCTCCCAACTGAGGACCTGGCCAACAACCCAGGCATGTGCCCTGACTGGGAATCAAACCGGCTAACTTTCAGTTCATAGGCCAGTGTTCAATCCACTGAGCCACACCAGCTAGTGCAACTGCCAGAATATTTTAATTAGCCCCATTTGAGGAAAGCTTTTTCTAAGCCAAGTCATAATTTAATTCCAACTTTAATTCATTTCCAAAGATAAAACTATAGGGTAAAATGACCAGTTATCCCCCACTGGACAGAACAGTCCTGAGTTTGGTTTCTTTTGTTTTGTTTTTGCCTACAAAAGTTGGTACTCATTCCAAAAACTGTCCTGAAATGTGCCCATGCATCTCACTGCAGACACCCTGGAAGTATTTCAAAATAGTGGAGAATTTTTTTGCATCGGATTCTTCCTGATTCAGGAAGAATTCCCCTTTCTCCTGAGCTCAGCATAAGAGCAACAGCCCATGGGATATTCCACAGTTTCCAGTGATCAGTGCCATTGTTAATTCCAGAAAAAAAAATAAACAGTGATAAAAATAGATAATACCACCTGATTTCAAATATTGTTCCTCATCTTCCTCTCAAAAGGGTATTATAATAGGATTTCCATTATTTTGAAAATGAAAGGAGCTGATGATAGCTTTTTGCC
>PVKM010032323.1:0-16456 GCA_004027735.1 Carollia perspicillata
AAAAATATAATAAAAATAAATTAAAAAATAAAAAAGAAGCTCATTGCTGTGGGGACTGTTGCTGGCTGAGGGCAGATTGCTGTATGAGTTGGGTAAGCCCAGGGGCTCAGGAGCTGCCAGCAGAGTTGGAGAGGTATTTTAGAAAGAGCCAATGATCGTTTCTATATAAAAATACTATAAGCATGTATTTATTGAGAAAAGCCTCAGAATATTTGCTTTGACTACTTTTAGAATCTCTGTCGTTAATCAAAAATTAACTCTTAACTAGAGAAGACTTTGAGAAACAACTTTCTGAACTTCCCTATTTATCTGGTAGCTTTTAGAAAAGCATAATTTGAAGGGTAAAAATGTGACTCTTAATTTTTCTTTTAAGGTCAATCACTTTAATTTACTTTTCATAAGACAAATGTAAGAAATTCTAAATTTTGTAAGAAATTCTAAAAAAAATTCTTACATGGTTAGGTGGATGGATAAATGGATTGATGGTCACACCATCCTAGAAACTATGAAGGTATGAGGAGCCAAATTTCTGTTTTACCACTAATAGTGTCATGAAGAAAGTCGCCTAACCCATTCCGAAATACATCACAGCATTATCAAGAACCTACTTGCCATTTCTTCCCACTTCACTTTATTTTTTCATGGCTTCCCCCTCGCATCAAAACTTTCTGTATTGTACCCATTTGAACATTTTGTTATGTCAAAACATGAGTTTCCCAATGAAAACTTAGCAAGGACTACCATGGATATTTGATACACATATTTTTCTTACTTGAATGATAGCAAACATATGTTGATACAGTTATTAAGAGGAAAAATGATTTTCCAGCAGCTGCTGATTTCATCAGTTTTACTATGTGATGAGTCATTCAAACTTTTAGAGTTAGAAAGTTCCAAGTAAGGAAGAAAGAGTTTTTTATTTTGATGAGAGAGGAGTGGGAAAAGTTAGAACTGTCAAAGTGAATAAAGTCAACTGGAATTAGGATTTGGTGCTATAGAAACTTATACGTAAAACAAAAAAAAATGTGTAACTACCTAGTACTTTAACAGAACAACTGACAAAACATGTGAAGAATGTTATAAAGGGTGAGGCATTTGCAACAGTCATTTCAAAAAACAGGCAACAACCACCAGCCTGAACTACTCTGTGAATGGGCAACAAAGAAACCTAGTCTTCTCCTTCATTTTTATTAATATGATAATAACTCTCCCAGGCACTAGTCAAAGCCCTTTTTGAAAGGCTATTTCTTAAATCCCTCATCACATTGCACAAGCTCTTAGAAAAGGTGAGATTTAGTTACCTGCCAACTCTAAAACAGAAAGTTCTGTCAACTGCCTAACACAAGTCAGTGCTCTGTGAAATGCATAGCACAATGTCCACATTGATGGATATAATTTGGCTTGACACTGACTTTGCATTTTCATCGTGATTTTGTCCTGTGTTTCACTGCCTTTCATGTTGCTCTCAAAATAAAAATAGCTTTCATTTATTGACCATATGCCAAGCAGTGTGCTAAGTATCTTACAAATAATACTCCTAACAACAGTGTCTTATGGTAATTATCTCAATTATCTCAATTGAGTGAACACCATTGTCTGTTTTTGATATCAGAAAATAGAAGCTTACAGGGATTAAGTAGCTTACTTAAGGTTACCCAGCAAGTTTAACATCTATGACTATTAGCTCCAAAGCTCTTGTTTATGAAGAAACTCACTACATTCTAGAGAGAAATTGTAAATATGGAACACCATTTGGCAGTATTATAATACCATTGTGTGTCATGAAGGACAAAAAAGAACAGTAAATGATAAAAAGCCATGTAGATAATGTATTCCCTAGTCCAAAATTGTGCTCACAGAATTGTTCATTGTATTGCTTCAAGGGATTTTATGGGACAACTGTTTGGTGCTGTAGGGAACAGAAAGATAAGTAAGACAAAAGTGGTTAAGAAGAAAGCCTTTGTCTTTAAGAAACTCAGTGAAGCATCAATGAAGCCAGCTCCAAAATGGAGCTAATTCTTTGCTATTTTTCTGCTGAGAAAACAGCTTTTGGTAAAATAAAAACTATAAACAATAAACTTTATGATTTAATATGTTTGCTTTAAAACTATGTTCTATAGTCACCAAAAGTATTAACTAGCTCCCCTTGGAAAACAGAAGTGAGCTAGGCATAGAGATGAGAAGAAATAGCATCTACCACTTTCCTTCAAACAGACAAGCTCCATTTTAGATTTCTTTTTATATTAACTTTCAGCATAATATTTTGTTTGACTAAGTGGTTCTATCACTAAGAAAATTTTTAAAAAATTGATTGAATTGACAAAATCAATATTATTTTATACCAACTTAGATCTTAAGTGAAATGCCTGTGCTTGTTTTTGTGATTGTCACTCAAATATGTTCCAATAGTGTTTTTGAACGTGCAGGCTCATCTGAGGAGATGGTCAAACTCAGAAAATATATAGCAAATCCATAAAAATATCAATTGAAATATATACCAGCTTTGCAAACTCACACTCTGGTTCTGACCGAAATAAGTAATTTGAGTGGGATGAGTAGAAAACAATTAGTACTGTCATTTTTATTTCTGAGGAGAAAATGACTTAACAGTGAGGTTTTGGCATTAGAAAAAATATCTGGGATGATGTAAAATATTGCTCAGGCAATTTACAAATAGAATATAATTCTTCAGTAGCTACATTGGGCTACAACAATTTCTTTAGATCTTCTTTTACTCTCAGTCTTAAATAACAATAATAAATGCAAATAATAAGCCATCCAGTAGCCAAAAGAATCTTTGAACTTAGAATAAAGAATTGGTAATTCAATCCTCAGCCAAATTCAGAACAATACGTGTGACCTTGGATAAATCTCATAACTACATTCTCTTAAACTGGCAGCCAGAATGCCTCCTATCTCATTAGACTGCAGTTCAAATGAAAATGTGAAAATGCCTAAAACAGAACCAGAACTCATAGGAATTAAAAAGTTACAGACAACCCACACTCCATCTCCTAGTGTCTCTGAGTCACTTATCTGCTTTTCATAACACACCCAAGCCATGCTCTCATCTATCTTCATAGACCATATTTCTATCTGTGCTCATCAATATGGATTGAGTCAAAATGCCAAAAACCTACCTTAACTTTTGTTTCAAGAACCCATCATTGTCTGGATTCCATTTCTGAGTTTCTACAGTATGCTCATAGACTCATGGGGGACAACTGATTGGCTCAAACTAGATTATAGATGGGTGCCTTTGTGCTCTGTCCTGGTCCAATCAGTGGCAACTATGACAGAAGAGTACTCATTTCAAAGGTTGCCCATTCAAGGGAAGAAAGAAGCAGCTAACTAGAAATAGAGATTTAACATGTCTAGAATCACAATCTAAGTATTCATAAAACTCTGACTTTCCAAACTCTTCCATATCTATGCCCTGAGAATAGGAAGAGAGGTGTCTTCAGAATCTTACTTCACAGCTGGGAAGAATAAAACACCAAGGACAAGTGATTTACCTAAGGTCAGTTAACGAGGGACTGGAGGAGCAAAAAATAATCTAGACTTTCCAAGAAGTTAGGCTGCCTTGTCTCTCTTTAACAATTAAGGTCACAAAGATTTTAAAATTTACAGCAAGTGCAATAAATGCTGCCTCAGTGTCAAGTGTAGAGGCAGAAACACAGGGACAGACAAAAGAAAGAAATATCCAAGGTTGCTAAATGAGAGAATAAACCAGCTTGAAATACTCACAGACTTCTCTGCCTCAACAGCATCATGCTTTTAATCCTGGGCAACTTCCTCTCTGTAGAGTAACATTAATGTCAGCAAGGAAAGAACCTGAGGGTTAAATACTTGTCACCAACCATAGATGGCAATGGAGAGCTCTCCCCATTCTCAATAACTCAAGCAATGAACAGATGTCACTTCCATACAAGTCTCAGGAAACAGTTAATATTCAGCTGCTACCCACAAATTAAATGAGAAGTTATCTTAGTGTGAAAAACAAAACTATTTCATTATTTGTGCAACTTAAATGTGACATGATAAAAGGAAAGACACAAAACAGCTGCTGCCGGAAATTTCAATAAAAGTTTACTGCTAGCCTTTCTTAGAACCATGGGGCCATTATTAAGCATAAATTTCTCCTGCTCCTGATGCAAAGAGCACTGGAAGGGCTAGGAAGGAGATTATCTCAGCTTGAAGAAGCAGAGTGCAAAGAGAAGTGTCTTTGGCATGAAGTCCAATTGCCTGCCTTATGAGTAATGTTACCAAGTGAATCTGGGATTGCCTCGGTTCCCAACCTGTTCCAGGCTCATTTGTAAAATAGAGCAAAGGGAGACAGTGTTTCAGCAATGTCAATGCAAAATTATAATAATTGCTTATTACAGAATATAGTTATGAAAATATTTTCTGTATTATCCAAGAAACAAGGTATGTGCATGGATAAAGAAAATAGAAGAAATGGGCTTAATCATTTTTCTCTTGTCACTTTCACAGGCAGAGAAATTTGCTCTGGTCCTCCAGAACTTGCATTTTATTCATGTCTACACTGAACTGTAAGCTACTGAGGTGCAGAGACCAATCTTTAGCCATCTGTACGTTCACAGAGTTCTTCATAGGGACTGGCACAATAAATATTTGCTACACTGAATTGATACTCTGTCATAAAATTCACAATGAAAAATTTTAAGTTCTGCAATAGCCATGCAGTAATTTTAAGTTTTTAAAATGGAGGGACCAGGTCTGATACCTTTAGATCTTTATAACTATGAAGCAGTGCTCAATAGAACTTTCTGTGATCATAGAAAGGCTCTATTTCCATGACTATAAATGGAAAGCTTTTAAAGAAACTTTCTTCCTTTAAGAATCTATGTCTGCTCTGTTCAGTTGTAGCCAGTAGCCATATGTGGCTATTGAGCATTTGAAATATGTGACTATGAACTGAATTTTTATACTGTGTTTAATTTCATTTTAATTAAAATTTAAATCGCCACTTGTGGTTCATGGCTACTTTGTCTGACAGAGCAGCACGGGAGTCTAGGATGATGCTAGGCACATAGCAATTGCTATTTGAATGTTTCTGAATGAATGAATGGTTGCACATACCTAATCCTTCCATAAACCGAACATTCCTCCCAGACAGCTTTGAGCTGCAGAGTGCCAGGAGCATTCAATACCTACTCACTTACTTGGCTCAGTTTGGGTTAAATATGTGGTCAAAAGAAAGACAAAATTTGGCCATTCACTGGATATTGTGAGGAAAGTCACTTGTGGCTAATTTGAAAGATGTACTTCAAAGTAACTGAATTGCATAAAATTAAGAATGCCATCTATAAACTATGTTTTCACTCCTAGTCTTACAGCTTAGCGTGGAGTGGTCAAGTGGAAAAACAGTTGTAGGGTGAATGGAGGCAGCCTGGCCTCCTCACTTAGGTGTCTGAGTAACTAGGGGAAGCAGTTTCCCATAGCCTTGAATGGGCCTCACAAGTAGTGTTCTCATAGCCTTGAGACTGAGTTCAATAAACCGTTTGCATAGCCTTGAGTGGACTCACATGTGCAGAATCATGCTAGGTTATGTAAGTTTTTGGCTTTTTGCTGGCTTTGGGTGTCTCTGGTACTTAAGCAGGTAGGGACTCCCCACTGAGTGCCACGACAGGTGCCACACAAGGGGACAGGTGACATGCAGTGTGCCATGTAGCGACATGTAGGAGGACACACAGCTTGCGGAGTGTGTGAACACCCACCGTTGAACGAAAGCATGTCAAGCATCCCCATGGCTCTGTGAATATTATTCCATCTGCCTAAACACTGTGAGCTTGTCAGGCTTTGAATGGTCACAATATAAAAATCCACTTGGGTTCTGGCCCCACTGAAATGTCTATTGACTAATAGACTTTGGAGTGCAATTAACATGAGAAGTGCTTGACTTTTCTTAGCTTCAAAATGGGGAAATTCTATCTACCATACTTCCTTCCCAGGATATGGTTAATAGCAAATAAGATCACGTGCATGAAAATATATAATGCTAAGTAAATGTAGATTGTTAAAATATTACTCATTTTGAATTAAGTAAAATTTAAGAATAGAAAATTTGTTACTATTTTCATAGTAACAATGTTTATGTAAATAGCAAATAACTGAATTACCTTGCACAGAAAAGACACATGTGTCCCTCAAAAAAGTCAAATTACTGTCTTCCACTTCAAGATAATTTCCTTTTTTTTCTCTGCCATTTTATCTCATAAAGTCACATCGTATTTGCTGCATAGCCTCAAGTGACAATTCTGCAGCTGTTCCTCCCACCCACCTATCTATCAACATTGTTGAATATGGCTGTCAGCACTACAAGGTTGCACTGTAGAATTTGTGCTTGTAGGAAAAAAACTAGCATTGGCATATTATTTTCCCAGCTACTCTTCTAAGGAGGAGATTTCATATTGTGTTGCTAAAGGCCCCTTGAGCAGTGATTATATGGGCTCCTCTCAGAAATAAAAGAAATGGAAAAAATCAAGCTCAGAAGACAATTTGGGGAATATCCTCCAAGAGTGGGGAGACAGGAGTGGTGTTTTGGCTCTGCAAGCACTGGGAGCCTCTGCCCTGATGCCTTGCAGTGCCCCCAAATGTGACAGGACAACAGAAGGAGAGAGCCACCTTCCTAAGGAGGCTGGGCCTTGAGCACTGGGTGCTTGACTGTGGCAATGACCCCAGTTCCCTAGGAGAGCCCCCATCCTTGAGGAATAGTATAGTTCTGAACACTGACTATGCCAGCTGTGTTTTTTAGGTACCAAATAGCACAAGATACCCTCAGTGCATTTACATGGCACCAATAAGAACTCGGTCATGACAGTTTGACCTTTCCACCAGTCAGGCTGAATGGGGGCTTGGGACATATTAAATTTAGAGAAAGGAAAGAACTGCAATATTACTCACATCCTGTGTTTTGAAGAAAAATCATCATATCCACTTTATGACTACACTTCAAAGCAGGCTGCCTTCCACTCCACATTTTTTGCAGAAGACATAGTAAGATGGCTGTTTGACTCACCCTTTGTCACAGCCCGCATCTCCGTAACTGTGAAGTCTGAGTTGGAGACAAGACCAGCGGCACCCACTAGGCTGTGTTCAAAAAACAGTGTTTCTCTCTAACCCTCAAACAATTTCCTATGATTCAGTGCACTTAGAGAGCTGACTTAAACTCAGAATTCGGTTGCTCATGAGTTTTAGGTGATTCTGGCAGATACTGATCACCTCCAGTCACTGTGAGCAGGTGAGAATTATGACTCCCTTCCCCCACAACCTCATTACTGAATGATGTATTATATTGAAAGCACATTTCAGACCAAATAAACCATGTGTTCAAATGTTCATTACAAGCAGGCCCAGAAACAACTGGATCACCTGAGACAATAAGGGCAATGAAGTCCCACACAATGATGTAGTCATATTTCTTACTAAGGGTAACACCAAAGAAAATATCTTAAGCCATTTCTACAATTTATGTAGAAACAAATTTTTTTTAGGTCTCAAATACAAGAAAGTTCAATGTGAACTTGCCATGTGTCTGTAGATATTAGTGAGGCAGGAAGGATTGGAAGTGAATTCCATCATGATCCCAAAATATCTACCTGGGAAAATGATTTTTAAAGTGTCAGATGATCTACTCGTGCAACTCAGGCTATTTTCTGGAAAAGTAGAGTCTTAGTTTGCACTCTCCCTAAAAGAGTCTGAGACAAGGATTCATATGAAAATAGTTTATTTGAGAAAAGCAGAGAACATCAGTTGAGAATGAAGAGAGTAATACAGGGAAGAGAAGGCTGCTATAAGGGAGGTCCTGGAGTAAGCTACCATGGTCAACTTGCAAGTATGGGAAAACTCAGGGAAATGTTGCACAACACATGCCATGGAACTATCCTACTCAAGGGGCAAGAGAGCAAGCAGGCAGGCATTTATATCCCAGTACCAAGTTGGCTGAGACCTGCTGCTGGGGCAGAGAGCGGAGGTGGTAGGTCCTAATTCCTGGCAATTCTAGCCTGTCCTGCTCCTGGGCAGAGTGAGGCAGAGAAGTTTCTACTCTTCCCACCACCACCGCCAAAAAACAAGTCCTCAAACCCCAACATGTAGATACTAAAAGCTCCAAGGCTTATGGGTAGAACACTACTGACACCTGCTTAGGTAGCCTGATTCTACAGAGACTCAACTAAAAGCCTTGGCATCTTCTCCATCCTTGTCCACCCATACTCACCTTGGAGACTGTACCAGCTCTAAGCTGAGCACCCTGGTGCAACTGAGAGTGGAAAACAGTATCAGTAATGCCAAGTATGTTTTGCTAGGGTTTGGAAGCATGTGAATGATTGGTGAAACATATGGGGTGGCCCTAAAATTCCCATTATTTTGTGATAAGAGGAACAAAGCCTACATAGACCTCAGGGGAAAGCCCTAATTTTGGCAGATTTTAAACCACTTAAGCTAGTTTCTCTGGCTCTGAACTATCAGCCACATATTTATAGCTTTGCTTGCCATAAATATGTCGCTGCAAGGTTTAGTACACAGGCTGGAACTCTGGGCCATGAGTTCCTGTGTGGTTTCTGAAGTAGCCCACTCTTCTGGCCTCAGTGTCCTCAGCCAGCTATTGAAAAAGTGAGGGTGAACTGTGGTCTTCAGCATCTTAGACCATCTCACACACTTATGCCCCAGGACTGGTGCCTGAGTTGTATCAGACCTGTTCCCTGGGCCCCTGCTACCATGAAGGGAGAGGGATTTGCTAAAGTTCCATAGTCACTTGGATCCACTGAGCAGAGATGGACAGGTCCAAGGTATCTCCATATTCTGTGTGGGAAATGTTCAACCTTAGGGAGGTGTTACTCATAGGTGCGAAGTGATTCCAGAGGGTTATAAGGGACCACATTTTCTCATCAATCATACAACTGCAGAGTCACATGGGTGACTCTGGCTCTGCCAAGTTGCCTGGCCAGATTAAATGAATGTATTCACTAAGATATGTTTAGACTTGTAGTGAAATAAACCTTGAAGATTCAACCACAGTATCTACTAGATTCAAGGGAAGAATGAAATGGACATATATAACTGTATATTCCTCAGTCCATTTGAAGAAACTTGAGACCTGTACTCTACTCAGCTTCAAGGTTTGTCCCACTGAGTCTGGAAGAACACTAAAGACCCTTCTTCACTGGTGACATGGTCTAGAATTATACTCCACATCATGTCCAGAACATTTGTCCTAGACCCTGAGCACCTACTCAGAGGCCAGTCTACAACTTCTCCTAATATGTTGTATTGGCCAAGAAATCGTGACTTAGTTTCTACCTTGGATGTTCTGAGATCACTTTGGTTTCTCCAGAGACTGAAACCTGTTTGGGCTCAGATCATTTGGCCGTGATTTTCTACTGTGTAATCCTGCCTGGTTTTTCTAAGCCATCTTTTCCCATTCACAGGGGACTGAACCCTATTCTCCACTGGCCTCTTCAAACTAAACAGAAGCTCTCAGAAGCAGATACAATCTATTACCTTACTGCAAGACTGGCACCTGTACTGAACTCACCAGATACCTGGCATCAACACCAGCCACACTGGAGAGAGGACTCTGGCCACTGCAGGAGAGTGGCCAGACTAACTGATTAGTCTATTCACTAAACTCTTTTATCTTTCCTCCTGGACACAAAATTAGACTACATTTCCCAGCTTTTCTTGCATGGCCATATGACTCAGATCTGGCACTGGAGTTTGGGCAGAAATTAAGTGCTCTATTCCCAGGTCTGAGCCAGAATAACATCCCACATGTTCCTCCATCCATTGGCTGGATGTCTAGCCCAAAGGCCTGTACGAAAGTCATGTGCTGAAATGGCAGAGCATCTCTAACCTGAATCATCCAAAGACTGTGGAAAGCGCCACACCCAGCCCACTCTCTAACAATAATGAGCACTTACATCAGTAAAAACTGAGCTATTAAGATTTCAGGGATTATCTGTTACAGCAGCTGTACTTACATTAGCCAGCATGGCCACCTATGACAAAGACTAGGTAGGTTGCCACCGAGTTGGTCCCCGCAGCAGTCTGAGGTCTTTCCCTCTCCCTTGCCACTGTGGAGGCCCCAGCCTTCTTTAGTGACCAAGGAGAAAGTTTTACACATATAGGGTATGTAGATGGGCGGGAGACACGTCGGGGAAATGTTTCTCAAGGGAAAACTTAGACTTTTCCATGTTTCATAATCAGAATTTTCCATGGTCATAGTGAATCAGAGGCAAATGAAAGATTCCTGTTCTTTCTCTGCTGGGGCATCTCTCTTCTGCAAAATGTGGTCTAGACTCTGTGCTTAGGGAACTGGGGCATCTATTACAAGAAGGGTCATGAAACCAGGGTCCTACCTTCCAACGTAGGCCACTGAGAAGATGTTAAGCCCACCAACCTATGACAAGTAAGAAAGTGTAAAATCAGCCGGGCAATACCTTTTCAGTTTAAATATAGTATTTCACACATCCTGTCAAATGACTTTATCTCATCAATATTCTCATGTCATTAGAAATACACATTCTCATTGTTTAATCTGTAAACTACATTGTCCAACTCATTTGTGCAAAAAAGCAAATTGAAAAATTCTACTCTATGGTGTGACCACACTTTGCAGCTAAATGCTGCCCTTACAAATGCATAGCAAATTAGTTCATTTTTTAATGTTTTATTTTTTAACTTTTATTATTGTTCAAGTACAGTTGTCTGCATTTACCCCCCACCACTCCCCTCAACCCCAGCCATCCCCACCTCCCTCCCCTGATTCCACTCCCCTCCATTTTGTCCACGAGTCCTTTATAGTTGTTCCTGAAAACACTTCTCCCCTTTCCCCCCAATACTCCCCCCACCTCCCCTCTGGCTACTGTCAGATTGTTCTTAATTTCAATGTCTCTGATTATATTTTGCTTGCTTATTTGTTTTGTTGATTAGCTTAAAAACTGAGGAGATTCCCCAGCCAGGTAGCTCAATTGGTTGGAGCATTGACCAGTGCACTAAAAGGTTGTGGGTTTGATTCCCAGTCAGGGAACATACCTAGGTTACAGGTTACATCCCCCATTGGCAATTGATTGATGCTTCTCTCTCTTACCAATGTTTCTTTTTCTTTCTTTCTCTCTCTCCCCCCACCTCTCTCTTTATAAAATCAATAAACATATCATTGGGTGAAGATTAAAAAAACTTAAGAGAAAAACCTAGAAGAAAACATGTCTTAACAGAATGTCTTGAGGTTCCCTACTCTGTGCCTGGTCTCCAAGCCAGCTTGCTTCCACCAGTGAAGTGTTCATGCAGTGCCCGCTGCATCATGTGTCCTCACGGAATTTAGGGACAGCTTCATCAGCTTTCCCTTAAGGAGAAAGATTCCTCAGAGTAGTGCAAAAGGCACAAGCCAAAAAAAGGGGAGGAGGCTCGTGACATGTAGCAGGCCTCTGTCTACAGAGAAATGGCTAGGCCTCGGAGTGCCTTGCAAGACCTATATTTAGTACATCCTGTGACATCTTTGCACCTCAGTGTCATCTTTCATCCTAGCAAAATTCTATGAGACCAAATCAAATGTTTTTCTCATTGTAGTAAGGCTCTGACTCACTAGCTTAAAAAAAATTTTTTTTAAAACAATAAGATGCAAGGGGACAAGAAAATTCAAGAAGAAAGAAAGAAAGAAAGAAAGAAAGAAAGAAAGAAAGAAAGAAAGAAAGAAAGAAAGAAAGAAAGAAAGAAAGAAAGACAGGAAAAGAAAAGAAAAGTAGTCAAGCATTCTTTTAACCTGAATAAAAATATAATAGTCCTGGAAAACTTTTCCAGGAGGCCTCCACTAAGCTCTCTCTCTCTCTTTTTTTGTTAGAGCACAAATCCAAATTGCACCAAACACTAGTTTATAATTTCCAATGTGTTCTGAAAAACACAAACCTGTTTTCATAATGAATGTTTGCAAAACTAAAATAATAACACCAACTACAGACCAGCACTGTCTCACTGCCTTTGAGGGACTGACTTCAAATTGCAAAGGTCCCACATCCAAATTCGTAGGCTGTTTTGATTTGGTCTTGACCTTCAAAATAGGTTGGAGACAAATAGAATATTTTTCAACCAATTATATTCTAAGTCTATGAGTAACTTAATACAGGGGTTGGGAAGCTTTTCTCTGAGCTGGATAGCAAATAATTTTAGGCTTTGCAAAACATATGGTCTTTGTCACAACTAGTCAACTTTGTCATTCCATACACTGGCTATGTTCCAACAAAACTCTATTTACTAGAAAAAAGAGGGAGGCTGGCAGGATTTGGCCTGTGGCCATAGTTTACTGACCCCTGACTTAGTGGTCAGAAACAGTGCTGGTGAGGCCAAGCTCACAGACACTACCCAGGGCTTCACCCTATCCTGTGGCCAGAAATGTCCCATACCCCAACCCAGCAGTTTGTTTCAAAAACCGTCTCTTGGCCAAGCAACACCAAGGAAGAGAGGGTGAATCTATCCCTGTATTTCTATCAGCACCACAGGGTTGCTAACTCAGACTCTGTTTCTGTTAGGAAACAGAAAGATACTGGAAATCTAAAAATGTCTGCATATTTTTTTAAGTTTGAACCTGAAGAGAGAATGAAGTTTCTGGAAACTCCTGCATCCACCAACAAGAATTGGACTCTTAGCTGACTATGTTTGATGATGGGCCTTTGTAAGACCTGGCTTTCATGGTTATAGATGGACCATGTTCTGGGGCCATTATATGAAATTTGGTTTCCAGAAAGTACTGACACCCAGAGCTGTGTAAGCAGCATTTGTGGACTTGGGGTCTGTGTAAACTCGATTGGTTCTTGCCTAAGAATCAATATTAATGGATGATTGAGTGTTTCACTCAAAGAGTAGATATTTCTGATTTCATAGTAGCTGGTTGAGTTTCTTTAGGAAAATAACAAAATGAGTTACCTACCTGATAACTGTATACCATCTTATAAATAATGCATTTAGACCTGTAGCTAATACATTTTCCCAAGGAAACAGTAAACTGTTACCAACACAAAATCTTAAAATCTAGGTCTTGGTTCTGTCTCTTTTCATAGGGCAAAAAGCATGGAGTTGGGTGAAAAAAAGAAGAGTCTTTTTTTTTTCAAGTCATCAAAATAACTTTTATAAGACAGGAATTCTGGGAGAGCCCAGGACCTGATTTTCATTCAGCCTAGATGTGAAGGGCAAGTACAGAGCTGGGCATAGCAAGACTCATACGTAATAAGGACATGACATCAAGGGAAGATGTTAAGAGACAATAAACAGGTCAGTGACATTTCTAAACATGTCTGATCCACCTATCATCAGTAGCCAAAAGAAGAAAGTAAGAGCATGAGGCTGTTACAGAATGAACCCATGGCAGTGGGGGATGAAAGGCAAGACACTGTTACCAAAACAAGCCCCCTCCCCTGGAGTCTTTCTGGACATGTTCGTTGTTGCCCGCCGATAGGTGTTAGAAATTATGTCTCTCAGTGCCAGAGCTTGGTGAAAAGGAAAGGAACTATTTATTAAAAAGTTATACAGGTTTTGAGTAATGGTAAAATGTTGCCATTAAAATCCCAAAGTCCATGATGGCCATTCTGACTGGCGTGAAGTGGTATCTCATTGTGGTTTTAATTTGCATTTCTCTGATAGCTAGTGACACTGAGCATCTTTTCATGTGTCTCAGGATCCTCTGTATGTCCTCCTTGGAGAAGTGTCTGTTCAAGTCCTTTGCCCATTTTTTAATTGGGTTGCTTGTCTTCTTAGAGTGGAGTTGTGTAAGTTCTTTATATATTTTGGAGATTAAACCCCTGTCTGAGGTATTATTGGTAAATATGTTTTCCCATGCAGTAGCTCTCTTTTTATTTTAATATTGTTTTCTTTAGCTATGCAGACGTTTTTATTTTGATGAGATCCCATTTACTTATTTTTTCCTTTATGTCCCTTGCTCTAAGGGGACATACCAGTAAAAATGTTGCTGTGTGAAATACCTGAGATTTTCCTGCCTATGTTCTCCTCTAGGACTTTAATGGTGTCATGGTTTATATTTAAATCTTTTATCCACCTTGAATTTATTTTTGTGTATGGTATAAGTTGGTGCTCAAGTTTTACTTTTTTGCAAGTAGCTGTCCAGTTCTCCCAACACCATTTGTTGAAGAGCCTATTTTTACTCCATTTTATGTTGGTGCCCACTTTTTCAAATATTAATTGACCGTAGAGACTTGGGTTTATTTCTGGGCTCTCTGTTCTGGTACATTGGTCCATATGCTGTTTTTATGCCAGTACCAGGCTTCATACCAGTCAGAATGGCCATCATAAACAAAGCAACAAACAATAAGTGTTGGAGAGGATTTGGAGAAAAGGGAACCCTAGTACACTGTTGGTGGGATTGTAGACTGGTACAACCACTATGGAAAACAGTATGGAATTTTCTAAGAAAACTAAAAATGGATCTGTCTTCTGACCCAGCAATTCCACTGCTAGGATTATATCCTCAGAACCCTGAAATACCAATCCAAAAGAACCTATTCACCCCAATGTTCGTAGCAGTACAATTTGCAATAGCCAAGCGCTAGAAGCAACCTAGATGCCCATCAGTAAATAAATGGATCAAAAAAACTATGGTACATTTACACAATGGAATACTATGCAGCAGAAATAAAGGAACTTCTATCCTTGGTGACACTGTGGACAGAACTGGAAAGCACTATGCTAAGTGAAATAAACCAGGCAGTAAAAGACAAATACCATATGATCTCACCTTTAATTGGAACCTAATCAACAAAACAAACAAGCAAGCAAAATATAACCAAAGACACTGAAATGGAAAACAGGCTGACAGTAACCAGAGGGGAGAGGGGAGGGAATTTCAGGGGAAAGTGGGGAGGGTTTGCAGGAACAAGTATGAAGGACACATGGACAAAAACTAGGGTGGGTGGAAATGGGAGGGAGGTGGGGAGGAATGGGTGGGTGGGCTGAGATAGGTGTAAAAGTGCAGAAAACTGTACTTGAACAATTAAAATAAAATTTTAAAAAAATCCCAAAGTCCCTTAAAACACTCATAAACACACACACAGTCCTGCTTTCCTCCCTTTGCGCAACCAGGCCAGTCAGGGGTACCTATCTCAGGAGAAGGAAATAGATGTCTGTTACTTGGCTAGATTACTCGTTCCTCCCAGTAATCGTTTTCAGCTGGGCAAGTCTCCCTTAGTCCCCAGCATTATCAGCTGTGTCACTGCTGCGATCTCCAGTTCTTAATACAAAATAATGTTGCACCTTCTCATGGTCTACCAGCAAGAGTCCTTTCACCCCTTTTCTTCCCTCATGGACTCACATTGTCCTCTCTTATTGTCCTGCATTGTCCCCTGCATTTTTTTGAACTGCTCAGAGAGAGCTGTGCATGGTGTGACATCTTGTTTTCCTGCTTCCTAAGCCACGTGGTCAAGGGAGCCCCCTCCCCACTTCCAAAACCACGCGGTTAAGCCCCAGCATGGTTAAGCCCCAGAATTCCTGCTGAGCCTGGGTTCAAATCCGGCATGAATCTTCTTCTGTACCCCACCTCCGACTCCTCCCACAATCAACTGCACCTGCCAGCATTCCCATATTCTCTGCCTTTCATTGCTGCCATAGTTAGTCTGGGCAGGAGTGGCCCTGTGGCATGGAGAGAACCATCTCCAAGCTCTCACACAGGCACTGTAAACAAGGGGAACTGCCTCCTAGTTCATGGGTCAAAGTCATTCCCATCTCCCTAGCTAGATTTGTTGATATGCAAAATAACCATTTTTGCATATCAGGTATGAAGCTATTCTGCTGTTATTGATATGCAAAATAACTCTTAATGGCCCTGCTCCACAGGTCCCACCCCCCAGCCAGGTTTGTGGGGGTGGGGATATCCTATATTCTGGGACACCACTACATCCTGGAGGACCCCATTACAGGGCCCCCATTTGGGGGGCCCTGGCTGCACACCATTACAAGGCTATGTTCATGGCAATCACTTGAGCACCTTTTATCAACTCTTCATCCTTGCTCTCAGTCCAACTTCCCCAGCTCTGCCCATCTCCTGAACTTTCACCCTTAAGAAAATTGGGCTTTAGGGCAATGATTCTAAACTCAGGGTGGGACTTCTGATCAAGATGGCAGAGCAGATAAACACTGTGCTCTGTGGGGGGGCTCCACCCACAGAGCCCCCCTGTCCGCCACGGATAAACATAATGCTACCAAGACATGATCTGCTTGGGAAGGAAAGGTGGCTAGCCTCTCTCAAAGGAGAAGGGCCAGGAGTCCCCTTCCTCGATGGTATTTATTAGGTTCATAACACACAGGGATACAGGTAAAGCTCATCAATCGATGTCAGGCAGCAAGGATCAAACAATAGATAACATTTCAAAGAAATCTGAGGGCTTAATCTGAGTCAGTGTCTATCAGGTAAGGGGGTTGCAAAAAACTTTAGGAG
>PVKM010032324.1:0-16434 GCA_004027735.1 Carollia perspicillata
AAAAAAAAAGAAAAAAAAGACTTTGGGGAGAAGATCAGGATCATGACAAAAATGAATATATTAACAAAAGTCTCTGCATTGTAACTTGGGACTATGATGAAAATGACAAGACTCATAACAGAGCCAAAAAGCTTATCTGGAATTTAAAACAACTACAGCTTGATATTTTAGGATGAGGATGAGTCAATGTTCCCCGCACACTTGCACTACACACGCAGTGACACTGAGAGGGCAGCCTGGAGATGAAGAGGAAAAGGAGGGAAAAGTAGAGTCGCAGTGTGCTCCTTGAGAACTTGAAAGTTTATTCCTTGGCATATTTCTTTTCTCCCATATTTTATTCTGGTTTATCACACTTTAATTTATTTCTCTAATCTTGGGTGTCTCAAATATTTGAACGAGAAAAAAAACTGAAAGAAGAATTTATTAACAAAGAACTCTCTTTTAAAGCTTTGTAAATGTACAAAAATTGTACTGTAATTTCACAACAAAGCCATTCAATTTCTGACTCTCCTGCCACTGATTTTACTCAAAATAATTTCTAACAATTACAATATGCTAAGGATTTTAAATACATCATTTATTCAATCCTCATGACTACTGTATGAGGCAGGTATGGGATTTCCACAGTAAGATCACAAAGCTAGCCTGTGGTAGGCCACAGTGTTAAATCCTGAGCCCTATATTTAGCTTATATTCTATCCATAACTCTGTACCTGACACATTTAGAAATGGTACTTTCTGTACAACACAGAACTCAAGTTCTTCTAAATTAGATCATAAACGCTTGGTATTTTAAAGGTGATTTTTAGAATGGATCACCACAATAGTTTAGCAGATTATGATTGTTCCTGAAGCACCACGCTGGGTATATGCTTTGGGACAGATGAAGATGAAGGATCAGGAGGGCCGGTGGTTAAAGAAACAGCCTGGCTTAATCCATTAAACTTATACACAGAGAACTAATTCACAGCATAGCTGACACAGAAAAAAAGGACCTAGAACAAGCCACTACTGAGCAAAGTAGGGCAAATTATAATTTAAATCAAAGGTAATGCCTTCTCTTGATTTTTTAAGGCAATGAGCTCACCCTTGTGGACAGAAAACTTAAGTAGGCAACCACCCCTTTACTCTCATACCACCACCTCTTTAAAAGAAAGCACTAAAACCAGGAGATGATTCAGACCAGTAGATAGTCTTGATGATTTAAGTTTGAACAAACTTTCTAAGCAGATCTACATGTCATATACAGATGCTATCTATATTGTGTTAGTAATCCTATACCTGCAAATTTGTCTACATAATGTGAGAAGTTTCTGAAAGATTCTTAAATCAAATATAAAATCAAGAATTTGTTGAAAACAATGTAACAAGAATCATTATTTATAAATGACTTGCTGCTGTGCAGCAGAGACAATTCTAAAAGGTTATAGTAGCAATTTTTCAATCTAGTAGAAATCATCTAAACTCTAACAAAACCTAACTACAAAAATATTTACTATGACACTTATTCTATAAATATTTTATTGAGTACCTATTATATAATAGGCACTATGGTAGACAATAGATATAGAGCAGATAATAGGCTATTGCTATGCAGAAAATCAAAATATTGTCATGGAAGAGAGATTCTGTAGCTACTTGGAATTTAGTGATCAAAGGAGGCCACTCCAGAAAACTGTAAACAACCCAAATTTCCATCAGTAATAAACAGCCAAATGTCTGTCAATCATGATACAATAATATAATAGGATACTAGGCAGACATTAAAAGTATCAAGTAGAAGCCCTGGCTGGTACAGCTCAATGGATTGAGCACAGGCTGCAAACCAAAGGGTTGCTGGTTCGATTCCCAATTAGGGCACATGCCTAGGTTGCAGGCCAGGTCCCCAGTGGGGGCCACGTGAGAGGCAACCACATATTGATGTTTCTCTTTCTCTTTCTCCCTCCCTTCCTTCTCTAAAAATAAATAAATAAAATCTTTGAAAAAAAATAAACAGTTAAAGAGTTTAGCCCTAAATGATTGGCCTAAGTGACTAATGTATGTGGAAAGCATTTATTCCAAAATTGTGTAGCTTTTGAATAAAGACTCCTTTAAAAAAAAGGATCAGAATCAGGTAGAATTGTAAGTGCTAATATGAAAAGATATACAACATATACCAAAAACTTGAGAAAAGCAAGATAAGAAGAGAATGTATACAATTTTATGTCTACAAATTTCTTAAAGCAAATATTTAGATGTGGGTTCTATGTGTATAAATCTCTTAAAGCAAATATTTAGATGTGAGTATATACATTAAAAATATCCCAAAATTACTAACAGCAATTACTTTCAGAAAGAGGAATTTGGAGTGGAGAGATTCTATATTCCATTTAACGCATATGTGTATGTATTTCTTTTATTTAAACACTGAAGTTTTATTTTTAATATATAAACAAAAGCCAAATCAGTATGACAGAAAACATGGGTCTTCTACTCTGCATCTATCTACAATTTACAGACTTAATATACCAACTTCCCACTTAAGGAAGATGGTAATAAAATGACCATCTAAAAAAGGACTCTATGGGGACTTCCAGCCAAAATGGAGGTGTTAGGTATACATACTTTGCCTCCTCACAAAACCAAAAGAACAACAACAAATTTAAAAACAAAAATAACCAGATCTGAGAGAAAATCGAACTGTATGGAAGTCCAAACCAATAAGTTAAAGAAGAAACATTCATCGAGACTGGTAGGAGGGACAGAGACAGGCAGTCAGGATGGAGAGGGCTCCCAGCAGGGTGGTAGCTGGAGGACTGGGGCAAGCGCGGCAGCAGCTGGTAAGGTGGGCGGTCCCACATCTGAGTGTGAATATACTGAAAGGAACAACTGGAGAGCGAGATAGACTGAGACAGACCGGGCAACCTAGGGTTCCAGCAGAGGGAAATAAAACCTTAAAATCTCTGACTGAAAAAACCTGTGGGGTCTCAGGCATCAGAAGAAACTCCCAGCCTCCCATGAGAGTTTGTTGGAGATACCCACAGGGTCCTAGAATGTACACAAAACTCACTCACCTGGTAATCAGCACCAGAAGAGCCCAATTTGCTTGTGGGAAGAGGAGGAAGTGACTGAAAGCTCACCCAGAGTCCAGCAAGCAGCATTGTTCCCTCTCGGACCCCTCGCCCACATACAGCGCCACAACACAGCCATGTGGGTTGCCCCACCCTGGCCAATACCTAAGGCTCTGCCCCTTACTACATAATAGACACGTTGAGATAAAAAACAGGGCCAAATGAAAGAACAGATCAAAGCTCCAAAAAAAAAAAAATTCAACTAAATGATGAACAGATAGTCAATCTATCAGAGGCAGAGTTCAAAACACTGGTAATCAGAATGCTCACAGAAATGGTTGAGTATGGTTGTAAAATAGCAGAAAAAGTGAAGGCTATGAAAAGTGAAATAAAGGAAAATGTACAGGGACCAACGGTGAAGGGAAGGAAACAGAGACTCAAATCAACAATTTAGAGCAGAAAGAAGAAATAAACAATTCAACCAGAACAGAATGAAGAAACAAGAAGTCAAAAAAAAAAATTAGGAGATCCTTGGGAAACTCTGGGACAACTTTATTAAACATTCCAACATCAGAATCACAGGGGTGCCAGAAGAAGAGGAAGAGCAAGAAACTGAAAACTTAGGGGTGGGGAGTCATCAAGAAACATGTCTGAAGAATACATGGACAAAGCCAAAGGAGGTGGGATCAAGGGTGGGGCAAGGGGGACATGGTGGGATGAAAATGGAAACAAATGTACTTGAACAATAAAAATATAAGTAAAATAAAAAATAAACTGAAAACATAATGGAGAAATTCCCTAATCTGGGAAAGGAAACCGACTTCCAGGAAGTCCAGGAAGCTCAGAGAGTCCAAAAAAAGTTGGACCCAAGGAAGTATACACCAAGGCACATCATATTTACATTACCCAAGACTAAAGATAAGGACAGAACCTTAGAAACAGCAACAAGAAAGTAGAGTTACCTACAAAGAAGTTCCCATAAGACAATCAGCTGATTTCTCCAAAGGAGCCTTACTGGCAAGAAGGGGCTGGAAAGAAGTGTTTGAAGTCATAAAAGGCAAGGATCTACATTCAAGATTACTCTATCCAGAAAAGCTATAATTTAGAATAGAAGGACAGATAGAGTGCTTCCAGATAAAGTCAAGCTAAAGGAGTTAATCATCACCAAGTCCTTATTATATGAAATGGTAAAAGGACTTATCTAAGAGAAAATAAAAAATACGAACAGTAAAATGACAACAAACAACTATCAACAACTGAACCTAAAAACAAAAACAAACTAAGCAAACAAGTAGAACAGAACAGGATCACAGAAATGGAGATCACATGGAGGGTTATTAGTGGGGAGGGGTTGAGGGGAGAATGGAGGCAAAGGTTAAGGGAATAAGAAGCATAAATGGTAGATACAGAATAGACAGGGGCAGGTTAAGAATAGTATGGGAAATGGAGAAGCCAAAGAAGTTACATGTATGACCCATGAACATGAACCAAGGGAGGGGAATGCTGGTGGGAGGGCAGTGCAGGGTGGAGAGGAATAAAGGGGAGAAAAAAATGGGACAACTGTAATAGCACAACCAATAAAACATATTTTTAGAAAAAGGACTCTCTGTGGATTACATTTGGCTTAATGTTAAAGATGGCACAGCTATCTGCTGGGACTCACATAACCGCCCCCCATTTCAGTTTTCATTGATAACAAGTGGCCCACCTGCCCTACATAAGGCATGAATATGTGGATGACTATTCCAACTTGTACATAAAATCAGTTGTGAACAAACTGAGGACATATCAAATTCATTCAACAGAGAAAAGTAATAAAAACTTGTTTTCTTCCACACCATTAGCAACCCTCAAATGCCCTTCCCACAGAGGAATGTTCAGATCTCTCAAGCAGATTCCTCAACAACTACCAATGTCCTATGTGTTAATGCCCTGAAATTTACTAAAACAATAAATAAAAATTTTACAGGACCCCAATGATCCAAAAGCAAAACATACTTCAGAAGAATTTAGACAAATAAGTCTAATTATTGAGTCACATTTTCCAGCCCAAGGTTGAAGACCCTATTTCCAAAATTAGCAAACCAAAATAGCAGCATCTTCACTCTTACAGGTGGTAAACAAATGGACCTACTTTTGAGTTTCTTACCCAATGCAGCATGATTTTCTTCCTCCTGAGTCTTTCCCAAAATGGTCAGCATTTCTGAATATATATCAGTCCACCACGGATTATACTTCAAAATCTTTTCAACTACTTCATCTTCAAAAAAGTCAGCTCTGGGGAAAAAGAAACAACAACACTGCATGTCAGGTGGGATTGTTACACAAATTTCAGCATGTTTTTAAATTTTATAACTCACTACATTCGCACTAGAAATATACATTACTTCAGAGTACATTTCAAGTAAAGACTGAGCACTGAATTTACTTTCTTCATGGTTAGTAATCATCATAAAGTGAAAAGTAAGCAATTAACTAAAAGGATATTTGACATTTATGATCACTTCAAATGGAAGGTACACATAGGCCAGTCTTACTCTGAAGTCCCCTCCCCTCTCTTGCAGTGGTGTGGGATGAAATGAAACCAAACAAACACAAGGAACTGAAGCCTAGCACTTCTGCTGGATTTGCACAAACCAAAGAAAAATAAACACATGAGTGGAAAATTTAGGGTACTGAATATCCACGCACACAAATCACTGTTTACCATGTGCACTCATATTTTCTACCAAGATACAATCTATTTTATTTAGTTTTGCTGATCTTAATAGGTCCTTAATTTAAAACTACAGGGGAAAAAAGCAATATTTATAGAGAACAGAAAATTAATTTTCCTGAATTTCACCTTTTCAGTTTTAACTGGAAAAATAATTGCTATATTAAAAATATATACTTGGAGGACACTTGTTCAGAAAATACACTATCCTGCATTCTAAGTTACAAATTAGTATTATTGGGAAAAGAATGATAAGAAGTATACCTTATAGTGAAAAATCCATTCATATTTTAGTTAATTAGAAACTCAAGGGATTGGTTGTTTTGATCAATTGGATTTTCTAGCTGATAGTTTTATGACATCACTTTTTCCCATCAACCAAGATACCGAAATCTTTTTAAAATTAGAAATATCACAAATAACAAGTTCCTTGTATGTGCCAACTACTGCACTAAGTGCTTCTCATTCATTTATTTTTTTGAATCCTCAGACTTTCCCCATGGGTAGGAGATATTCCCTGCCCATTTTACATTGGTGGAAACTGAGGGTCAGAAAAGTTGCAGATCATGGCCAGAGGCAAAACCTGTAAAAAGTGTAGCCAGGATTTAGACCCACTTAAGTCAATCCAGATTCCAAGCTATCAACCAATATACACATTCTATTTTTATGCTTGAGAAAATAAAGTACATACTGGACAAAACTAAAGAGCAATTATCTTGGAACAATAATTCTCAATATCAATTTTGGTCAGGTGCATAAATCCTATGAGACTAGGATAAAGTAGTTGCTTTACAGACTAAGAGTATGTAAAGAGTCTCTTATTAGCCATCTCCTCCTTTTTAAAGTGAAGGAAAACTCAAACTGATGGTTGCCAGATGAGAAGGGGGTTGGGTAAAAAAGTAAAGAGATTAAGAAATACAAGTTGACTGTTACAAAATAGTCACATGGGTGTAAAATCAGCATAAGGAATCTAGTCATTAATACTGTAATAACTACGTATGGTGTCAGGTAGGTACTAGAGTTAGTGGGGGGATCATTTTGTAAATTCTACACTATGTCTAACCACTATGTTGTACAACAGAAGCTAATTTAATACTGAACATCAACCATAATTCAAGCATTTTTTAAAAAATAAAGTGAGGCCTGGCTGGTGTAGCTCAGTGGATTGAGTGCAGGCTGCAAATCAAAGAATGGTTGGTTCGATTCCCAGTCAGGGCACATGCCTAGGTTGCAGGGCCAGGTCCCCAATGGGGGATGCATAAGAGGCAATCATACAATGATGTTTCTCTCCCTCTCTTTCTCCTTCCCTTCTCCTCTCTCTAAAAAAATAAATAAAATATTTAAGAAAAAAATAAAGTGAAAGAAAACTTTTGAACTTATGTTCTACTACAGACTTTCATTCACTAATCAGAATGCAAATTTTTTCTAGGAAATGAATTCCAAAAAAGATAAACAATAAGAGTAAGTGGCTAAGATGTTAAGTCAGTCAACAAAAGTATTAACTTTGTGCTACGTTCCAAGCTCCATGTTGGACACTGTCACATGGCTGACAAGACACAGGGGATCTTACAAAACTTCCAGTCTCACAGGAGAGTCAAACAATTACAATCCAGCATAAGTGTTATGACAAAAGTTATGGCAGAATGAAATTGAAATGACAAGCAATTGAGATGACAAAACAAATAATACCTAAACTAATAGCTGAATAATAATTAAGAGTTAACCAGATTAATAAGAGAGGTGGGAGAAAATAACCTCGGCTGAAAGAATAGTTAGCAAAGGCTAGGAAACAAGAAGGCACATTTAAGGAAAAAAAATTGATACTAGCTGACAATAATGGGATATGGTGACAGTAACCTTGTGAGTCATGATAAAAACTCTAGAGGATTTTTATCCGTAAGAACAACTGAATCCTTAAAAAAGCTTTTGCATAGGAGCCTGACATCAGTGTGTTTCAGAAACATCACTCTCACTACTGTCTACAAAATCATTTAAAGGGACCTGAAGGAACAGAAATAATGATGGCCTTGAATAAGATAGTGGCAGTAGGCATGGAGGAAAGTGGATAAATCTGACATATAATTAGAAGCTTGCTAGAATTCTCAGGATGTAGGAGTCAAGGGAGCCAGGAGTCAAAGTCGATGCCCACGAGTTTGGCCTCAACAATTCAGTGAACAGTGACCTTTGTTGACTCAGGAACACAGGATGCTAAACGAACATGACAGGAGAGAGAATGACTTCTGCTTGGAACAAGGTGAGTTTGAGCTGTCCATTTAGGACTTACAGAGACCTGACTAAGATTCAGTCAGACATATAAGTCTGATGCTCAAGAGACACATATAGAACAGTTAAGGAGGCCAAAGAAGAGGCCAGAATTGCCCATGAAAAACTGTCATGGGAGCAAAAAGGACCCCGAACGCTGGAGTGCCATGGGCACTTAATGCAAAAGTAGAAGAGCCCATGTGAAAAAATACTGGGTTTTTTCTTTGGGAGGAAAATGGTTTAAAAGAAAATGGCTCCATTAAACACTATCTCTGCCACCTCCATACCTCTTCTCCTCGCCCCCCAAATTTTCATAATGTTTAAGTTATTATTTGGAGTAAAATATCACTAATACCATCCTAGTAATTAAACTGTGAAGGTTTTTACAGTGTCCATGATTTAAGAGTTTTGTGAATAGATCTGAGGCTGACTGAGATAGTCTACTTTCCAGGAAAATTTATTTCCAAGTTTTTAAATGCCATTAAATTTAACAACCATTCACTGAGTACCCTCTATGTGCATGTAGATCAAAGATGAAGACTGGCAAGGCTTGCTCCCTGCCCTTCACGACTCCACAATTTAATGAGAACCACACACACACACACACACACACACACACACACACACACACAAACAGAATGCTATAAAAACAAGATGAGCCATAACACAGGAGCACTGAGGAGCACTTCCCCTGCCACTCTAGGAGAGAGGATACCAGGGAGTGACAACTGAGCCAAGTCTTAAAACATAAGTAAAAGTAATTCAGACAGGCTAGGCTAACTGAGAAAATAGCTGGCAAAGAGATACCACAAGTACAAAGTATGTAAGAAGAGATGCAGGTGGAAAAATACAAACATTCATTACTGCTACAGTATACAAAGTGGGCAGGGAGTGGCAAAAGACACACTAAGAAGGAGATAGGGTCTAGATCACAGAGTACTTTCTATGTCATCGTAAGAACTTAGAAGCTGTGGACCCTGAGAAAGAAGATGCCTACTAAAAAGGGCTCCTGGTAGCTAACTGGGCTCAAATTTAAAAAACAACAACAACAACAACAACAAAAAAAACACAGGACTTAGTAACCATTTCTACACAGGGGCCTCTCATTCAAACTGCCCTTCAGGAAGCAGCTTGTACTGAACTGCCTACCTGCACTATGTTTCTACTGTCTGAGCCACACCTTATAAAGGAGTTCCCGGAGTCCTATTTCATCCAATAGGACTGAGGCTTTCCTGATCCAATGGGAGCTGGGCAGCTATCTCCCCATTAGATTCTTCATTGATCAATTAGAGTGGCTCTACTCTGACCAATCAGGACAGTGCCCTTCGGAGTAATCCAACTGTAAGGATTTGAGCCCTCATTTGTATGCCAATGGACCAATCATGGACCAGGACAGGGACTTCTGTCTATGTAAGTCAGCTCACCTTTGACTCTGAGAGGGCACTTTGCTTTTCCACCAAAAACTTCATGGGAAACACTGAAGATATTTCACCTGAGCAGAGCAGACCAGCACAGGCCAGAGTAGATTGGCAAAGACAGAGCAGACCAGTGCAGGGCAAAGTAGATCAGCAAGAAGCAAAGCAGAGTTATCTAGCCAGAGAGAGGCCTGGCCCCAGAGCTGTGTGGCCCTGTGGTCACCTCAACCCAGGATGTTTTCACAGCCCTGCTATTACCACAACTGAACTAGTTTGCACTGAATAGTTTCCTCCATCACCATAACACATATTGGGGATTATTGCTGGCATTGAATTGGAGCCAGCGATCATTGGATAACAAAGTTCATGCTTTAAGCAAAGAAAAACCCAGTGAGAGTTTAAGCAGATTTTCATTTTTAATACATAAGATATTATACTGGTGGTTTTATAGTTGACAGATTTGCAGAATTTCAGGCTGGAGGAAGAGATACCTGTTAGGCAGTCAGGACACTGCTGCAATAAGTAGGACATAGATGAGGGTCAGAAATAGATGGAGTAAAGGAAACAGTCAAGGTAAATGATACAACTTTAAGACAGATTGGAAGTGTGAGATAGGAAAGAAGTCAAAGATGAATCCTCAGTCCCTAACCTGAGTAACTACAGTAAAAAATCAGGCACTTCAATGGAGAAAAATCAGGGAAACTTTAAAGGAAAAATGATGAGCTCAATTCTGACATGGTGAAACAGAAAAGTCAGCGAGATGCCCAGTTGCTCTCAAAACCCTTAACCTGGCACTTATCACAACTGAAATACTCCGTATCTCACCACTAGAATGTAAGCCCCATGAGGAGCAACATTGTCATATTCACCTTGCTACCTGCAAAACTTGCCAGCACAAAATTCATTCAAAATTATTTGTTGAACAAATAAATTCATTCATGGAAAACTGAATAAATGAAATTTTATTCTAAAGCTTTATCCTAAGTTTGGTGTTTTGAATAGAAAGCCATTTTAGAAGTAGGTGATCCTCTTCTCAAGCTCATAATTACTACTTATTGGGTTGAGTTCTCAAAAAATCCAAAAGCCTGCTCAGGATACCACCTTCTTTAACACATTTATAGCATTAAAAATTGTAACTTAAAATGGGACCCCAAGTGCTGTTTAATCATTCTTGTTCCTTTTCTTATCTCACATATATTTAAATGTTGACTAAATTATTTTATTTTCTCCTAAAGAAGGAAATAGGCAAGATTTTATTAACTGGTTGAAGTAAAAAATATGCCAACAATTAAAAAACAATTTGCCTGAGAAGGAAAAATAAAAACACTCTCAGCAAGAGAAATATAAAAACTTGGCTCCAATAAACAAATGAGGGAAAAGTATAAAAAATGTTTTAAGATGCATTCAACATATTTTAATGTAAAATAATATCCAAAAAGTATTATAAATGGCATCTATATGCCAAGCATTCGACTGCTATTCGGGCTATAAAATACAGCAGGAAAAATCATGTCCTGACATCCAGACATTAGAACAAAAGGATTTAAAAAAAAACAAAATCATTCATACTATCTTTGAAATGTAGTTTTTTAAAAATATGTAATCAATTTATTTCACTGTTCTGCCTTAGGGAACATAAAATGATTTTTCCTTAAGTTTCTCAAAAACCTGACAATGTGAGGAGAAATCGTAACTTCGAAGAAGGACATGTCAAACTTGAAAACGTCATCTACTACACTAATGTAATATATATTGTACGTGTGTTCTATATTACATGTTACATGAGTGTATTATAGTACACATATATAAATGTGTAATATAATACATTCAATGTATTATCTACATGGTAGATAAGAATTTATAGTCAACTCTTTTCTTCCATTGCATTAACCATTAAAAATAACAAAAAAAAGCACCAACCAAATTAAAAATTTAAAAGAATTTTACTTGCACTTCATTTAATATTAACACATCTGGGTGCCTAAGTCAACTAATGTAAATAATGGGTAATGAGGTCTCTGACCTCAGCAACATGGTGGTATGAGACATCCTCCAGGACTCTCCCCATGAAGTTATAAGTTGGACATCTAAAATTCAACAAAGCCTTACCTGGTCAACATACAACCATGTATGAGAGATCCTCATATAGAAACATCTGAAAGTAGGTGTACTGGACCAAATGGGGAAGGAGAAAAGAAGAAAGGACAGAGATGGGTGCCACAGACACAGCTCAGCCTGGAGCTCACTGTGAGACTCAGTAGCAGGGAAGGAGTCAGCCCTACGGAGGAGAAGGGTGGAATCAACATTCCTGCCTGAGTGGTCAGCACATACTGTGGCTGAACCCACTGACAGGGGCAGAGACTGAACACATAGGTGGGACAGCTGACCATTATCAGACAGAACACAAAATCGCAGACATTTAGCTGCCTCCCTTCACCCTTCCAGAATTTGCCTCCCTTCACCATCCCAGAGCTCGCAGAAGGGGCCAGCAGAAGCAACAGCAGAGAGTGTCAGGTTATAGAGCACATTTCTGCAGTCCTAAGAACTGGAGAAGCAGAACATTTCTCCCTGAGTGGCAGACTCACACTGTGGACAATCGCAGTGATGGCATAGAGACAAAGCTGTGGCAGCTGAGATCTGGCAGCCACCATTACTGGGAGGAGGATAAAGCTACAAACACACAATTTGGCCTATCCCAGCACATCCTTTTACCTACCCATGACAATGAAGACCAGTAAAGGCACCTGAGACACCCCAAGTAGTATAGAACTGATGAAGCACCTAGTTGTAGAAGGCAGTGCTGGGATTTCAGGAGCCCAGAACCCCATTGCCTACCACATACCCCCATGGGGATGGTGCCTTGAGACTGCGGCAACCTGGTCAGAAAGGGAACACTCACCTCCCTAGGGAATAATAAGGCATTTTCCATGGCAGAGGGAACAACTTCCTACAGAAATCCCTGAAGCCCCAGCAGTGCAACAGAAAATAAAAACTTATGCTTCTGCACCACCTACTGGAAAACAAAAAGACCTCTTCTTATCAACCTGCTAAACAGAGAAGTGTTACTCATTTAAAAAAGCAGATTTCATTTCCATAAATGCCTAGGCAGAGAAATAATCCATAAGATACCATGAATAACCAAGATAACAAGGTCGCTCGGAGAGGAAATGAACAACCCTCAGGAAAAAAACTTTAATAACAGAGAATTCAAGACTGGAGTTCTAAAAAATACAATCAGTGAGATATAAGAAAGCTCAAAAGGTAGTTTAATGAACTACAAAGTAAAACCAATGAATAAAAGGAGTACTTCACCAAAGAGATAGAAACTTTAAAAATGAACTAAACAGGACTTCTAGAGATGAAAAACTTGTTATAAAAGATGAAGAATGAACTAGAGAGCTTAGGAAAAAGAACTGACCAAATGGGAGAAAGAATTGGTGATAAGGAAGGCAGAAATCTAGAAATGACATACATGGAAGGGAGAGAGACTTCAGAGGTTTTTTAAAAGAAATGAAAGAACTCTACAAGAATGATCTGACTCAATCAGAAAGTGCACTATAAAAATACTGAGTATACCATAATGAGAAGGGAGAAAGCAACAGAAAGCCTATTCACACAAATAATCAATGAGAATTTCTAAAACCTATGAAAAAAACTGGATCCTTGAATCTAAGAAGCAAATAGAATACCTAATTATCTAAATCCAAAAAGGCCTTCCAAGGAATTATATATTAAAATTGTCAAAAATTAATGATAAAGAAAGAATTCTCAAGGAAGACAGGAAAAAGATGATGGTAACCCATTACATTATCATCAGTTTTTTTTCCAGCAGAAACCCTACAAGCTAGAAAAAACAGGAATCAAATATTCAAATTACTAAAAGAGAAAAATTACCAGCCAAGAATAATATTTCCAGCAAAGATATCTTTTAAATACGAAGAAGTAAGGACTTTTCCAGACATACAGAAGATGAGAATTTACCACCAGAAGACCTGCAAGGATATTCTACCTAAATCAAAAAGACAGAAGAATACAAAACTATGAGTAAGATGACTAATAGACAAAAGCAGGAAACTGCCAACCCTTGTTCAGAACATAATATACACTTAAATACAACATAAAGGTTAACAGAGGTAAAAAACATAAAAAAGAGAAGACAATCGCTACTACAATTTAGAAATGAACTCACACCAGAAAAAGGAATAAATTGTGACAACAAAAACTAAAAGGGAAGGAGGTAAAGGTCTGAATTTGCACAAAGAAATACAGATTAGATGCATTCAGAAGAAAAAGGACTAGTGTATATATGAAACTTTTTTACATAAACCTAATGCTAACCACACACACAAAATCTGAAACTAACATAAATTACATTGAAACAAAGGAAACAAACAAAAAAACATGGAATACTACCAAAATAAAAAAAAAAAACAGAAACACAACGAAAATGGAAAAATGGAGACAGATACCAGAAAATGAAAAAATAAAATGGCTATAGAAAATCCTCATATATCAATAATCACCCTAAATGTAAAAGGACTTAACTAACCAATTAAAAGGCACAGAGTAGCAAATAGGATCAAACACAAAACCCAACTATATGCTGCCTTCAAGAAACACATGTCTGTTGCAAGTACAAATAGATTCAAAGTGAAGAAGAGAAAAATGATACTACAGTCAAATGGAATCCAGAGAAAAAGAGGTCTAGCCCCACTTATCTGACAAAGATTTAAAAAAATGTAATAAAAGACAAAGATAAACATTTTATAATGATAAAGAGGACAATACTTCAAGAAGACATAACACTTCTCAATATATATGACCCAATCTGGGAGCACCAAAATATATCAAGCAACTACTAACAGAAAAAAAGGGAGAACCTGAAAAAAACACAATTTATAGTACAGGACCTGAATACCCCATTGACAGCAATGTATAAATCGTCTGAACAGGGGAAAAAAAAAAAGGAGCCTGACCACTATGGCTCAGTTGGTTAGGAGCCACCCATACCAAAAAGTTGCAGGTTTGATTCCCAGTCAGGGCATATGACTGGGTTCCAAGTTCAGGCCCTGGTCAGGGAGTGTGCAAGAAGTAACTGACTGATGTGTCATCCTCACATTGATGTTTTCTCTCCCTATCTTCGTCCCTCCCTTCCCCTCTCTTTAGAATAAATAAAAGTAAAAAAAAAAGAAAGCATTCATTCCCACCAGTGATTACCCAACATCTCAGAACCCTCTTTTAAATAAATACATAAATACATAAATAAAAATATTCACCTTATATAACAGATTAGACCAAATAGAGATAATCAATATTTAAGAGTTTTTCATCCCAGAACATTACATGATATATTCTTCACTAGTACACACGGGACATTTTCAAAGATAGAAAATATGTTGGACACCAAACTAGCCTGAAAAGACTGAGATCATACCAAGCATATTCTCCAACCACAATGCTTTCAAATTAGAAATAAACTGAAAGAAGGAGTGGGAAAAACCAGAAATATGTGGAGATTAAAACAACATGCTACTAAATAAGGACTGAGTCAAAGAAGAAATAAAAGATCAAAAGATACATAAAGATAAAATAGAATAACAATACAACATAGCAAAATTTTGGGGTTACAGCAAAAGAGTAATAAGAGAAGAGTTTATATCATTACAGGCTTCCCTCAAGAAACAACAAAAATCTCAAATAAACAAGCTAACATTTTACTTTAAAGGACTAGAAAAAGAAGTAGAAACCAAGGCCCAAAGTCAATAGAAGGAAGAAAATAATAAAAATTACAGTGGACTCAAACAAAATAGAAAACAGACAACAGAAAAAATAAATGTAACAAAGACCTGGTTCTTAAAGATTAATGAAAATGACAAACCTCTGGCTAGACTCACTAACGAAAAAAGAGAAAAGGCTCAAACAAAATCAGAAATGAATGAGAAGTTTCAATAGATACCACAGAAATATTAAGGACTATACAAGAATGCTATAAAAGCTATATACCACCAAATTCAATAACCTAGAAGAAATGAACAAGATTGTAGAAATACATAACCTTCTTAAAATAAATCATGAAGAACTGGAAAATCTAAATAGACTGATCAACAGTAAGGAAATTGAAACAGTCATCAATGACCTCTCGACAAGTAAAAAGTCCAGGACCAGATGGCTTCTCTAATGAATTCTACCAAACATTGAAAGAAGATTTATACTTATCATTCTCAAACTCTTCCAAAAAATTGAAGAGGCAATACTTCCTAACTGTTTTGATACAGCTAACATTACCCAGACAAAATCACACAAAACAAAAAAATAAAATTATAGACCATTATCTCTGAAGATACAGATCCTAAATAAAATCCTAAACAAAATACTAGCAAATAAAGTACAAGACTACAGTAAAAAAATAAAGTGGGGCATATTCCAGGAGCACAAGAATGGTTCAACATATATAAATTGATTAATGTGATAACCACATTAACAAAAATAAAGGATAAAAACCACATGATCATATCAATAGATTAAAAAACATATTTAACAACTTAAAATATACATTTATGATTAAAACACTCAGTAAAAGAGGTGTAGAAGGAAAGTTCCTCAACATAATGAAGGCCACATATGGCAAACCCTTAGCTAATATTATACTTAACGGTGAAAAACTGGAAGCTTTTTCTCTAAGATCAGGAACAAGACAAGGATGTCTACTCTCACTATTGTTACTCAACATAGTACTTACTGGAAGTAAGTTCATGGATTGGAAGAATCAATGTAGTTAAAATGTTCATATTACCCAAAGCAATATACAGATTTAATGCATTCCCCACCAAAATCCCAATGTAGTTTTTCAAAGAAGTAGAACAAAAAAATCATCAAATGTTCATGGAACCACAAAAAAACCCTGTTATAGCCAAAGCAATCCTGGGGAAAAAAACAAAGTTGGAGGCATCGCACTTTCTGACTTCGAATTATACTACAAACTTACAATAAT
>PVKM010032325.1:0-16435 GCA_004027735.1 Carollia perspicillata
GTAGCATAGACGGTAGGGAGAAAATAGACAGGGAGAGGGCAAGAGTAGTGTGGGAAATGTAGAAGCTAAAGAACTTATGATACATGGACAAGAACTAAAGAGGGGGAGTGTGGGTGGGAGGGGGTTGGCAGGGTGGAGGGGAATGAAGGGGGCAATGGGAGAACTGTAATGGCATAATCAATAAAAAAGTTAAAAAAAAAATAAAATAAAAAAATAAAAAACAAGTGAGCGGACAATGCACACATACATGTCTGAACACCATGGAAGTGGGGGTTAAACTTGTCCTGTTTTGCAACATTATTTTACCTAGTAGTAAGTGGCAGGCATCTTTCTATAGCGAACAAAATCTGATTTGGCTTTGAACAGATGTAGCTCCATTTTTAACCCTTTTGGGTTCCTGATACAGTGACTTTTTACAACACGTTGACAGTCATGCCCTGCTGCAGTGCAGGTCTATTCTGGGCAATATCACACCACGTGCCACCGTCCTAGACTGGGCACTCACACAAGCCCGCGTGGTCCAGCCTCCCACACACCCAGCCTGTGTGGTCCAGCCTGTCGTGCTGCAGGGGAGAAGGCGTTTTCCCTCTGTTCTTAGATGCCTTAGGCTAAGGCATCCCTGTCACAAAAGACACATGCTTAGGAGAAAAACAGAAATTTAATAACATGCTTACCTCCTGTATTCACGGAAAGCTAAGTGGCTGGCTGAAAGGGCCAAGTCCGAGTCCACCTCCTTAAATGCCATCTTCAGCTGAGGACACGGGGAAACGGGGGGCCCCGGGGAGCCTGTTCTGGGAGGCGGCCAGGAGAAGGCGAGGCTGCTGTGCAGGTTCACGTGGTCGTCTCCTGCATTGGTGAGAGGTCCTGGAGAGGCTGTGCCCCTCTTCCTGCAGGGGAAACGCCCTTACAGTGGGAATTTCCCCCGTGAATATTTTATGAAGGCAGCTTCTACTTGGTTTTCAGAGCATCTTCCTGTCTGCTCTTTCTCAAAACTAAAGCTTAAAATAATCCTATGCCAAGTAGACATATTCAGGTGAGAAATGCCGGTCCCCTGCCGCCCCTAGGTCACTACCCTGTGCAGAATGTCCCGGTACCGAGCACGTTTGTATGCTGTGTGCTCTGCAGTATTGTGATGGCCGAGACGTTTGGCTGCTCCGTCACGGCTCAGGAGGAATTGCTCAGCTTCCTGTCATCTTAGCGAGTCACAGTCGTATGTGTGGTCTGTTGACCGAAATGGACCAAAACATCATCATGCAGCTCAGGAATGTAGTGAGCGTATTCCCACCTCGAAATATCATGGAGGTTTTCTGCTCCTGGGTTTTCTGCTCCCAGTGGCATGAACACCAACAGGGGTTCTTTCGAGGACTCACATCCCTTGCCTGGGCTGGAAGCTTTGTGTGTGTCGTTTTGTTTCACGTTTTCATCAACCTTTGATGCAGTTTTAGTAGATGTGTCACAGAGGTGAGAAAGATGAGGGTCGGAGCGGCTGAGTAATCTGTACACACTGGCCCAGCGGCCAGAAAGCGACAGGCAGTTGGAATTCGGTTTGGTTGACGGCCACTGCTCCTGTTCCTTACACTCCTCAGTGCCGCCTTTGCGTCATGCCTGTCCATTTGGACATAGACTTTTGAGCAGCTTTTCTCCTAAAACGTAAATGGTTTTCTTGTTCAAGATCATTAACTGTATAGGATTAAAGACAAGCCGCACCTGAGGTTCTTTCCTCGTTCTGTTCATTGCAGAAGAAAGAAGAAAAGCACCCCGAGGTGTTCGTGAACTTCATGGAGCCCTGCTACGGCTGCTGCACGGAGAGACAGCATCACTACTACCTGAGTTACATTGAAGAATGGTGAGCGGGGCCCGGGACGGCGGTTCTGCTCACGCCTGGGTCGCTGTTTCTGCTTTCGAGTGTTTTCTGTGAGGGGAGACTAGAGGCGGGAGGCGCTGTGAACTTATTTCCAGCTGGTGCTAGATAATGCCTTCTGGCTGCTCCTTCAGTTCCCCAGCCTGGAATTATGTAGCTCAAGTAGGTGCTGATTGTAAAAATCCCCTTTTCTTAATAACTGCAGTGACAGTCTGTGAAAATGCTGGTGTTTAAGGGGCCTGATGAAAGTCGCCCTGAGAGCAGAAGTTTCCCTTTGACAGGTGACCTGGCGCGAAGCTCCTGTCCCTATAATGGGACCATCCTGTCGGTGGGACGGTGCACTGCGTGCCGAGAGTTCCACCTCGAATCTCTTGTGTCTCACCTGGGCCTGCAGTCAGTGGGCCTTTCAACGCAGTCTTCAGGGCTTTATCCTATGAACCGAAGCATTGAGTTTTACATCTGAAAGTCTCCTCACTGTTCTGGCTGGTGTGGCTCGGTGGATTGAGCACGGGCCTGAGAACCAAAGGGTCACCGGTTTGGTTCCCAGTCAGGGCACGTGCCTGGGTTTCGGGCCACGTTCCCAGTGGGGGGCTTGTGGAGAGGCAACTACACATTGATGTTTCCCTCCCTTCCTAGCTCTAAAAATAAATACATAGAATCTTTAGAAACTAAGTCTTCTCACCTTTCTCAGCCATATAGGAAGCTCACCTCCCTGACACCTCCAGGCAGCCCTCATAGATGTTCCCACAGACTCAGGTCAGGTCGGGGCTGTCGGACTTAATGGTCTTCTGGTTCATTCTTTGAAGGGATCTGGTGCTGGCAGCTTCTGCAGCCTCCACGGAGGTCAGCATCCTCGCTCGACAAGGCGACCAGGTACAGTCCTCCCTTTTGTCACCTTTGCGGCCAGCTTTCCTGAGAAAGATTCTGGGGGGAGTTAACCCGGAGGCTAAAACTTAGATGAGGTCACATCCCTTTAATGAGTTGCTGGGTGAGAGCAAAGCCAAAGTGACATAGTGTCTTGGGCCAGGTGGCTGGGCTGTTGCACTGGACAAACTCGGGTGTCAAAGTTCGCAGTTGTCCGGTGTCATAAAAGCGCTTCTGTTCTCTTCACGCGGGTCCAACACACCATGTGACCGATGTGCAGCGGGAGTGTGCCTGGGTGCACGGGGGGCTGTCCCCGTTTCCTCCTGTTACCGAGCCTGCCCCTCCTGTTCAGTTAACTGTAACCCACCCTCGATAACGGGAGAGGAACATGCAGGTCACAACAAACTGTCACTCACCGGGAATATTTTCTGTTTCTCTTTGAAAGACCGCCAGAGAGATGCCTGTGCATATAAGACCCTACCTGCCTTCCTTCACTGGGCCCTCCTGGGGGGCAGGAGGTGGGCTGAGGTGGTGGTGGCTCGCCTCCTAAACCGAGCTCGGTTACGGAGAGTGACTACCGAGGGGACATAGTGAAGGGGCCTTGCACACTTGACCTTGATCTTAAAAATGTTTTGTGCACCCCGTGCATGCGTGCTTGTGGCTCTTCACCCGTCCAGCACTTGTCCGTCACTGGGTGGCAGGGCCCTCACTATAAGTGCACGGCTGGCATAGTGTTGGGGGGGGCACTTTGGGGTCATAGGTCAGAGCTCAGCCGTCCAGTTTGCACTCATCGACTTTTCTAATAGGCTCACATTTTATGTATTTACACATTAAAGATACACCGTTACTTTTGCTTTTTATCAAAATAATTCATGTGCAGGGAGCAGGGATCATGAATGAAAAAATCACCACAGCCTCACCTGGTCCCGATCCAGTTTTGTTCTCTAGAGGGGACCATTTTTAACCTGTAAATTTTTTCTTCTAACGGTTACGTCATTATCCCTAAAAAACCCCAACAGTACTTGCTTCCCCACAAGTTACTCGTTATCCGATTGAGACCTGCGGGCTGCGATGGCCGATGAGGAGTTAGCGTGCACCCTCCTCCTCGCCGGGGCTGCGGCACTCTTTCAGTGTTTGCCGTGGTCGCCGTCGTAGCTTCCTGTCTTTACCTCCATTTCCGATGGCGCCACCACGCGCTCTACTGCTTGATCTTGCACTCTGGGAGAGGGTATCTCAGCGCCACCCCCGCCTTCAGCTCGCCCTCCCCCACCCCACCACCCAGCTTGTCCTCTACCTGATCGACACCGATGCTGCTCGCATTGTGTTCTGCAGTGAGTGAGTGATCAAGACTTTATTCTGTCTGGAGATTGTTGTTCACAGCTGAAGTCAGGTTGTTATTATTCCGAATGTGACTGCTATTCACACTGCTGCTTAGTCGTGGGGTGTGACCATGTTACCCTCCTGACCAGCTGCTCGTTTCCCTCTGTGCCTCACTGAGCACGTTCCCCTTGGATTCATGCTGCCCTGAGTGTTAGAACGGGGAAATCACTAGCTGGAAGGAACAGAGCCTCCTCAAGCAAACTAAGCAAAAGGAGAGTGCATGGGAGAGACTGAGCGGCTTGTCAGAGGCAGGCAGGTAGAGCCATGCGGGGCACTCACACCAGGACTTGGGCAGACGAGAATGGAGGTGGCCTTCTTCTGTGTACAGGGCAGCACAGGCTGCTGCCCAGCTTGATTGGTGTCTCTGCTCAGGACCCCCACAGGGACCGCTGGGGGCCCTGGTCACATCCCAGGCCTCTCAGAGCAGGGATGACTGGCTGAGTGCCGCTGTTGGGTTTGCCCAGTGAGTTCAGGGCTCTCCCTGGTTGTGGTGGGCAGTAGGTAATAGTTACGCACCAGGCAGGGACTTGCTGGATTGGGAAGATCAACCTGTTGTGTCATGGGGTACTCATGGCCTTTAGACCATCTCCCCGGATTTCCGAGTCTCGGTCCACACGAGTCTAAGCCAGGCTTTCTTTCTCCTCTCGCACATTCGGACGATGCTGGGAGGGGCCCGTGCGAAGCTCTCACGTGGCGTTTTCTCCTACTCTCTCTTTTTTTTTCCCCCCAGATCAATTGGGAATCTTGGCTGCTGGAGGATTCTAGTCGAGCTGAACTGCCTGTGACGGACAAGAACGATGACTCCTTGCCCGTGGGAGTCGCCATAGACTACACCAACCAAGTGGAAATCACCATCAGTGAGTGTAGCCCGATGGGGCTCAGCGCACCGTCTCTAACGTTTCAGTCCAGTTCTGCGTGTCCGTGGTGGCGGTCTCCTCTGCCGGGCACTTGGACCTTCTGGTAGCACGTTGCTTCCTGAAGAGTGACGTAGAGTACTGGTGATAACGCTGATTTGCACAGACACTTAGGGGTGAGACCGAGGCTTCACACACTCGCATCTGTGTGTCTTTACTTTTTTGGATATGGTGGAGGTCCAGAACATCGGGGGTTTCTCAGTCTTGTCTCTCGGCCCTTTCCGGTCCCCATTGCCTGCCTTCCCAAGGGAGCAGTGCCCTAGGCCGGCACCATAGAGCAACTCTGGTTTCGGAGGCATGGGTTAGAAAGAGAGACCCTGGGTGTGTGGCTCCCGCACTGGGCCCGAGTGTGTGCTGTGCACAGAGCCCCTCTGGGCAGAGCTGCGGCCCATGGAACGTGCAGATGCAGTGGGAGACATGCTCTCGGGAGCTTCCGTGAGGGGGGTGTCCCTTTAGGCACCGTTCCGCACCTTGTCCTCTCCCTGGTTGGGTTACGAGGTCTGAGATTGGCTCTCGTACTCAGATTCTCTCGAAGTCCGTGCTTATGATTCAACTGTGAACAAACACGGAGCAGTCAGACTCACCTGTCTGTCCTGCTGTGTGCTGTCTGAAGAGTCTGTGCGTCATTTCTCAGCTGCACCGGCTAAGTCCTAGACTCCTGCCTTGGTCAGGGGAAGGCCTGCCCTTGCCTCCCAAACACCAAGACGCTCCTAAAAACCGAGGGAGCCTCAGAGCCGCTCCCGGGCTGCCAGCGCCACCAGGCGGGCCAGCAGGACGGTGGCCACCGGATGGCAGCAGGAGCTCTCTGGAGAGAGCAGTTGCGGGAGAGCCCGATGCGGTCAGAACCAGAGCAGACGGATGGGGCTGTGGCCGCGGTGCGGCCTCTGAGCCCCTCCTCTTTCAGGCAGCCTTTCACACGGGCCCGGCGCTGCCCGGACGTCGCTGTTTTCTCACTCCGCTTTCTTTTTTTAACAGATGAGGAGAAGACGTTTCCTCCTGCTCCCGTCCTTATGTTGCTTTCAACAGATGGCGTGCTCTGTCCCTTTTATATGATCAATCAAAATCCCGGGGTCCGGTCCCTCATCAAGACACCGGAGCGGCTCTCGTTAGAAGGAGAGCGACAGCCCAAGTCATCAGGTACGTCTCTCCGACCTTGGCAGAGAGGGACCACGTGGGCTGGTGCCGGCCTCTGCTCAAGGGCGAACTGCGCGAGAGCGCAGGTGGTCACCGTTACCTGGACAGTCTGTCTGACTGTGTCAGGGAGCGGTTTTTACCCAGAACAAACACGCACACTGGCCTTCCTCTCTCGCCAGTTTTGTTCTCCAGCCTTTACTTTAGAGAAAGAGGAAGCCAGACCACACAGGTCCCATCAGGTAACTTACCAACAGTGTCCTGCTGTCAGGTCTGGACCCTGCACATGTTCCATTGTGAGGGATTGGTTAAGTGAGAGAGTGTGCGTGCACACGGTGGGCGCCGCGCAGCTGTGACAGATGATGTGTCTGCACAAGGAGGGGTTCGTGGAGCACACGCCGTGCACCATGTGATTCCTTTTCTACGAGGAGAGCCCGTACATACAAAAATACGTGAAAAGTGGGTGTTAAAATCCAAGCAGTGGTTCTTTCTGGTGGTGGGAACGTGGGCGTTTTATTGTCTTCGGTTTATATCTCATTTTCTTCAGGTTGCTTTCCCTTCCCTTTAAACTATTACAAAAGTGGTCTGTCTATCAGAGGAAGGTCAGAGCACACAAGCAGTGTCACCTAAGAGCTCGTCATCCGCACACAGCCTCCGCCAGCACCTCGCTGCCACTCTTCGTGTGTGTGAGTGCGCACGCATGCGTGCCGGTTTGCAGTTCAGATTTTTCAGTGTTCTCGTATCACTTCTGAGAACACAGTATAAAACTTTTAAAAGGGGGGATTGTTTCATATTTTGAAATTTCACTAATGCTTCTCTTTGAATTCTGCGAGTATGTTACAATAAGAATTTATCCCCTAGTGTGGATGAAAATGCTTACAGTGTAGCCAGTTCGATGTTTAAGGAACAGTATGTTGACCATTTGGGTTGGGTAAGGCGCTGACACTCTGAGTGTATTTCCTCCCGGCTTCCCAGTGCAGAGCGAGGTGTGCCCCGGCAGCGGGCCATGCACTGAGGCTCCGGCCACTGGCAGCGCCTCCCTGCGTGCTGGACCGGGAGGCGGGCTGCACTGGTGCTGTGTTGGGACGCCGCGCGGTCTGCAGCATGCGCTCCGGGTGGGTTTCCTGTCGGTGGTCGTGAGTGCCGTGCACGACCTACGCTGGCTTGCCTGGTCCCCCAGTAACAAGCAGTGTCCCCAGTGAGGGCGGGAACTTGTGGGGTGTTTGCTTCTGAACACGGTTCAGTGTGAAGGGCTGTGCTGCAAGCCCGTTCAAGCCCCGAGCACTAGCAGAGGCCAGTGTCGCTGTGGGCCTGTCCTAGAGAAAAGCCCCCTTCCCTTGCACTTGGCCCAGAGGTAGCCGCCATGTTCAGGTGAGTGGGAGAGAGCCATGGAGGGGAGGAGGGGTCCCACCGCCTCCAGCTGCAGCCTGGTCGTGGGGTCAGAAGGTGTTAGCGGTTCCCCCCGTCCCCAAGGATGTGGCTCTGAGTCGTCAGAGGTAGCAGTGTGATGGTTTTCAAAGGTCTGGTTTTATTTGCAGTGGGATATACTTGTCACTCAGTCTCCCGAGTGTGCATGGGAGCAGTTAGCATTATGGGCATGTGTCTTTGAAGAAGCTAGCTGGTGCTGGTTCCCTGTTACTGCGTAAGAGCAGTATCGACAGAGAGTAGGTTTGCCCGCATTGTCATGCTCGTGCAATTCAGGAAGCGGCGCTTTCATACTTGTATCCTCAGTGTTTCATTGCGGTAGACGTGGTGAGGCAAGCTGTCATCTCAACACTTTGGAGGAACCAAGACCCATTAATATAAACGTATTGATAAAAAATACTGCTTTCTTATTTGGTTAACTATTTAATTTAGAGAATTAACATGTTTACAGCAAGTGTGGAAAGTAGAAAAAACTTTAAACTTGCCTTTTGGGGTATTCTCTTTCACTTCTTTCTCTTTTTTAAATATCTTCATAGCACCATTCATAGTTCTGTACGTATTCATGTGTATCATTGGTTGCAGGTTTATAATTTAAGTTGTAAGCATTTTCCAGATTCTTATGTAATTTTCATGATTCATTTAAAAGAGTGACTGCTTAATATTTCATTGAATACTTTCTACCATTTGAGTTGCATTAAATATCTTTCATTTTTAGAAATTATTTTCATAGTTCTTATCCTTACAAGTTTACTGGGTCTATCTTTTATGACTTTTGAGACATAATGCTAAAATGTTATTTTATTTTAACTGTTGTTCCAGTACAGTTTTCTTTTATTTCCATCCCAGCCTACCCACCCTAAAATGTTTTTCTTAAGGCTGCTAAATTAGGACATACTAGCAATAAAAGGGTTCAGGTTCGTTTTACCCATCCAAGTGTAGGAGACAATAGATGTTTAAATCTTGGTAGTCTAGAGGACAATGCTGTGCCTCAGTTCAATTTACATTCCTTTTTTTTTTTTAAAGATTTTATTTATTTATTTTTAGAGAGAGGGGAAGGGAGGGAGAACAACATCCGTGTGTGGCTGCCTCCCATGCATCTGCCACTGGGACCTGGCCCACAACCCAGGCATGCGCCCTGACTGGGAATCGAACCACCAACCTCTTGGTTTGCAGGCCGCACTCAATCCACTGAGCTACACCAGCCAGGGCTACATTTACATTTTTTTATTAGATTAAATATGTTTACTTTTTGTGCATTAGTTTCCCAGGTTATATCTATTCAAGTCTTGAAATTTTTAATCTCGGTTTATATGCTTACTGCAGATTTTTTTCATTTATGGTTAAGTAACCATAACTTTTTGGTTATGGTTAAGTAACCATAACTTTTTGGTTATGGTTACTTTTTATATAGTCAACTGTTAATCTTTTCCTTTTGTGATTTATTTTGTCACGACTCAATTTATGTTAGACTCTCAAAGACATAGCTTACCTTTCGCCTCCTCTGTTTCGAGACACAGCGCATGTACGCTCTCATCTGCATCTCCGGTTCATCCGAACTTGCTTTTAGCGACTGTTAGGCATCAGAGCTGAGTTAAACCTTTCCTGGTTGCATGCCGTGTTGCAGAATGACTGCTTTCCACTGCGACCTTGAGAAGCGTGTCTTCTCCGTGTCGTTCATCTGGGCGCCCACGCAGTGCTGTCAGTCAGTCTGAGGTCCTGCCCCGCGTCCGTTCCCCTCCCGAATCCCGCAGTCTCACACGGGGTGGGGTGTCTGTCTGCCGAGGGACTCCCACCACAACTCCGCGTCCTCGTTTCTCTTTTCTTCAGAAGCCGGACCCTTTCTCTCTCGCCTCCTCCTGCCCCGTGACCCTGCTAACTCGCCCTCTCCCCCCGCCCCCACTTTCTCATTGCAGGAAGCACTCCCACGACCCCAACGCTGCCAGCCCCGCAGAAGCCCGAGCTGGCGGCAGCCGCGGCCCCTGTCTCTGTCCCACCTGCACTGCTGGCGGCTCCCACCTCCTCCTTCTCTTTGCCGTCTGCCGTGGGAGCCCCTGCCGTGTTCTCCTTCGGTTCTTCGTCGTCCTTGAAATCATCTGGTCCTGTCACTGCGGAGCCCCCTCCGTACCCCAGCGGCTCCGATGCTTCCAAAGCAGCTGTGGGCTCCGGCGCAGCCACCTTCTCGTTCGCGCCGCCTCAAGCCCCTCTGGCGCCCACCCCTGTGGCCTCCTCCATGGCGCCCATGGCCGCTCCGTTCTCCTTTGGGTCATCGGGTTTTAAGGCGACCCTGGAAAGCACACCGGTGCCAAGTGTGTCCACTCCAAACATCGGAATGAAGCCCTCCTTCCCGCTTTCAGCCTCTGCAGTCAAGGTCAACCTTAACGAGAAGTGAGTGGCACAGCCCCGGGGAGTGGAGTGACGGAGCAGATGGGCCGTTGTCATTGGCTTTTTTTTTTTTTTTTTTTTTTTTTTTTTTTCATTTTCTCCAGAGCAATACTAGCAAATGGTGAGAATTCAAACTGCATAAAAGGCTTGCGGCTGATCAGTGGACAGTGTCCAGAAAGGTCTCCTAGAATTTTTTTATTAGGGGTTTATATTTAAATGCTTATTTTGTTTTTTAATATAGGAGATATTCCTTGTTTTTAAAAATGAAGCCACACAGAATCTACACCCCGTAAGGGAAATGCACCTCTCGTAGTCCTTTTCCCCGATCGTCTGCCCTTGACTCCCTGGGCCACCCGGGGTCACTTGAACTTGCTACTGCGTCAGACAACATTCCTGCCCGACAGTCCCAGGGCTTCTCCTCGCTCCCGAGCTCAAAGTGTCGGGTCCCTCCAGGGCTGGGTCCTACCAGCTCACCCTTACCTCACTCACCTGCTTGTGCGGCCTCCGAGCGAGGGTGCGTGCTTCTCTAGGGAAGGGGCCCCTGCCCCTGCCCCCCGTGGCCCTTCCCAGGACGGCCCTCAGGTGTGAGCACGGCTGCCCCCCCTCCTCCAGACTCTTTCCTTGCTGTGGAGGCGGTGCTAGCTGTTGTCACCACTGCCACCGTTGTCACTGTTGATGCTGATTGTCAACACAGCCATTTCAATCTAATAGTTGCCTGGCATTCCATTTTGTGGCTGCATTATAATTCATTTTCCCAGTCATCTAATGCTGGACATTTACTTCGTTTACAGATGTTTGCTCTTTAGGTGAAACTAACTCGACATTCCCTCTGGATTGTAAACGTCCCAAAGAGGGTGACCTGTTTCCGCTTCCTCCTGCACTCCTCAGAGGAAGTGACCACCCCAAAACAGCCTGAGTAATTTGTGGGCAAAAAGAGGGCGTATAATTGAGCCCCACCCTCTGTTTTTCTCAGGTCAACAGACTAGAATATAAGTCTTTTGTATCATGATAAACTTAGTTTTACTCTTATATCAAGTATGTATTTGATATTTTCATTGAATAATTCATTCCTAAATGAGCAGATCAGATGAGTGTTTTCTTCTTTTTAAAGATTTTATTTATTTTTAGAGAGAGGGGAAGGGAGGGAGAAAGAGAGGGAGAGAAACATCAATGTGCAGTTGCCTCTCACACGCCCCCTACTGGGGACCTGGCCCGCAACCCAGGCCTGTGCCCTGACTGGGAATTGAACCAGTGACCATTTGGTTAGCAGGTCAACGCTCAGTCCACTGGGCCACACCAGCCAGGGCCATATTAATGTTTACTTGCAGTTTTCACCATTTATAAGAAATAGCTAAATGTGCACATTTCTCGAAGGCCAAAAAGGGTGGACAGTGAGTTGCCTCTCGATGATTTTGCTCGTGACCAGCGTGGAGGAATGTGTAGTAGGCCCTTCTGACGCGTTCACTCTGCTGTTTGCAGGTTCACTGCCACGGCCGCCCCTGCTTCTGCTAACAGCTCCCAGGGCACACCCCCGACGCTGCTGTTCCCCACCTCCAAGCCAGCAGCCTCTGGACCTCTCGGCCACCCCACGCCCCTGGCAGCACCGTCCGGCTCCATGGCCTTGAAGTCCCCAGCCACTGCCTCAGCATCAGGTGTGGTTTTAAGCAGACTGCTTTCGAGCTCAGTCCTGGATTCTGAGATTACCTTGTTGTTTTTCAGTCCTCACCCTAGGATTTTTTTAATCGATTTTCTAGAGAGAGAGAGGAAGGTAGAGAGGAGAGAAATATCCATGTGAGTGACAAACACCGATGGTAGCCTCCCGTATGCAGTCTGCCCGGAGGTTGAACCCACAGCCTTCTGGTGCACGGGACGATGTTCCGACCAACGGAGCCACCTGACCAGGGGATGTGTTTAGTTTTTTTCAAAAATGTCCCCCAGGTGATTCTAATGCACAAGAGGGTGAGGCTCGCGAGAGAGGCTTCCAGGAGGTTCCAAAGACCCTGTGAGTTCTCACAAGGTGATGGGGATTATTGTCCTCATTTTCTGGTTTTCACACTGTCCCCAGTCCTTGGCGGGGCCCCTGGAGCCTCTGGGGAATAAGGATGGGCCAAAGGACAGACGTCCTGCCCTGCCCACAAGGGCACCTCCCCGCTCCCAGAGACGCTCCGGTTTTGTCCGCTGCGTGAAAGGCTTTCGCATCTGCAAATGCAGCGCGCGTTTCAGTTGTGTTGGGATAGAGGCTGGCACAGCTACGGACAGCACTCACGCCAACGAAGTTCCTGAAAGGGGCTGGGCGGCGAGAAGCTCCTTCTGATTAGAGGAAAGGCCCCTGGTGACGGGAGGAGCAGCGGGAGGAGCGGCTGTCTGTCCTAACTGGTGTCTTACTCTGGCAGGGCGCGCTGCTCATGGCAGTCCAGGTCCGGTGCCCTCAGCAGGGCAGAAGTCACCCAGGATAACCCCTCCGGTGGCAAAGTCAGGCTGCCCCCAGGTGCGTCTAGCCTCAGCTTCCAGTCCTGCGCTTACTCATTTACTGCCCCAGATGGACACGTTCACAAAATTTTGTGTTTTAGAATTTACCTTTTTGTAACAGTACTTAGGACGATGTGACAGGAAATGCATGGATTTTGAATGTTTGTAATCTGTGCCCGTAAAAGCCGTTTCTCTCCACCCCATCACTGTCCTGCACCGTCGGCCCTGCCGGCTCCTGGGTGCGTGCAGGCCGTGCTGCCAGTGCGCTGGGCTCTCCTGACGCTTGCAAATGCTGTGGCGTCTGGCTCGTGTCTCTCACACTCGGAGTCATCAAGAAATCCATCTAGTGCCCTCTTACCATCTCAGCTTATTGCATTTAACCTTTACCGGCGTACAACACACGTAGGGAGAAAGTACAGACACCTCAGCGATTTGTCGTCAGCGAGACATTGAGATGAAGAGATGGGGCGTGACCAGGACCCAAGATTTCTGCTCCTGTGCGTCCTTCCAGTCTCGCCAGGCAGGGCCCGGCCGTCACGGTTCCCGACAGCTCAGCTTCGTGCAGCCTGCGTGTGCCTTCTGTAAATGGAGCCTCCCGGCGCGCGCTCTTTTGCCTGGCTGCTCGGCACTGTGTACGTGAGGGTTATCCACGTCATGCTGGGTGATGATACTACCCCTGTGCCTTCCACCCTTGACGGACGCTTGAGTAGTTTCCAGGTTCAAGTTACTGTGAGTAGTGTTGCTAGTTGATTTTTCGGTGAAAAAGTGTGTGCATTTCTGTTGAGCAGATACCTAAGAGTGGAGTTGCTAGGTCACTGAACGTGCGTTTATTCCTCTTCAGTAAATTCCTGGGAGTATATGGGAGTTCAGCCGTCCTACATCCTCGCCAGTCTTGGTATTTCTCATCTTTTACTGTTGATGCATTCTGTGGTTTAGATGAGTATTTCCCCGATGGCCTGTAGGTTGGAGCTTTTTGCCTGTGATGATTGGCCATGGCAGCATCTTTTCTGGGTGCGTGTGCCGTGGCGACCCCTTTTCCCATTCGGTCCCCTGCCTTCCCCTTGCCACTCTGTGAGAGGCGGTTCCTTGTTGGCTGCGCACACGTACGCACACAGGGTGAGTGCTCTCTCCGTCTGTGAATCACCTCTTTTTCTCTCCGCGGTTTCTTTTGATGACTCCAAGGTCTTAATTTTAATGTAGTTCAATGTATCCGTTTTTCTTTTATGATTAATGCTTTTTTCCTGATTTAATAAGGTTTTCTTTTTCAAAATGTACCGCTGAGGGGACGTGTTGTTCGTGTATCTTCACCAGCAGCTGGGGCCTCCCCCCCTTTGGCATTTCAATAAGCGCTTTTCGTGTTCTGTTTTAGAAACCCCTTCCTGTTCCAGGGTCAAAAAGATGTTCTCCTGTGTTCTTTTAAAGTTTTATTTTTCAAGTACAGTTGACAGTCATTATTGCTTTGTGTTAGTTTCAGGTGTACAGCATAGTGATTAGATAATCATATGCTTATACAGCGTTTCCCTCCTATGTCTTTCCAAGAGTTTTATTATTTTGCTTTTCATATTTAGATCTACATTCTGTCACCTCAGTCTGTTTTTTATGGTTTAGCCTAAAGAGAATTTCGTATCAGTTTCCCACTTGATTATCTGCGTGTCCTCAGACTGGCACTCATGCCTTTTCCTTCCGTCTCCCCTCTGGCCAGCCCCCTTCCCGCCCTGAGCACACAGTGGGGGCGCGCAGTAAATGCTGTTTCCGGGTCTGGCTTCTGACATGATGTGCGACACAAGGTATTTGTTAAATAAATGTTTGCCGTCTTAATGCACACGTATACATTCTAAGAAACTGTATGCTAATTGCTGTAGGTACAAAATAATTGAAAAGCCATCTCAAATTATAACATCTCTGAAGCAGAGTCTTGATCTCTGCCTCAGCAGGACCTATTCCTTTCCTGGTATTCACATCCTGGGAAATAGCCCAGCCAGGATGTGATGCGGAGCCTCAGCTCTGTGTGTCTAGTCCACATCGCGGGTGCCCCTGCGGACATCGTATTTCAGGCCATTGTTGTCTCCTTCTAGCAAGGGGGTTCTTTTAAAGTCACAGAGGGCAGTGTAAGCCCTCCTAGAACTTTGCTAGCGGCTTTCCAACATACTCAGTGGGATCCAGACTCCTTGGCGTGGCGTACGTGGCCTGGCCCCTCCTGTTCGCGGCTCCCTCTGTGCCCCCCGGGTGCCCACGTTTACTTTACATCTTCGCCTCAGACTTGCCGGGTCTCTCGTGCCTCGGCTTCTTTGCACTTGCTCTCCTCCCTGCCCAGGAGGCGACTCCCCCCGATCTTCCCGTAGCGCTCTCCTCGTTTCGGATGTCAGTTCTGAGGCAGTGCTTAGTGAGGGCTCTCCGGGCCATCGCATCTCAAGTGGGCCCCCCTTTTATTCTCTTTGCATGTTCCTGTTTACTCTTTCCATACCACTCGGTCACCAGCTGGAATTTATGTCCGAGTTGTTTACTTTTTCTTACTCGCCTTTTCCCCAGTAGGAAGTAAGTTCCATGAGCGTGGGGACCTCATGTCTCCCGTTCACCTCTGTCCCCACTGACCAAACACGCCCTCTGCCAAGTGGATGCCCAGGAAGTCTGGGCTCAGAAGGATGAGAGACCGTGCAGTGACTGCATGTGACAGTGCCACTCCCTGCGATTGGCACTGAGCCCACTGCTTCAGGAAGGCGCAACCTGGGGTATGGGGTGCATTTTTAACCCTCTCGCCTTCTGTTTCAGGCAAAATCACTTCCGCCTCCTGTTACAGAAAAGCAGGGACATCAGTGGAAAGAGTCAGATCCCGTGATGGTTGGAATTGGTGAGGAGGTAAATTCGCTCTGCGTGTCATGTTGAGACGTAGCCCTGATGTGGGGGTGGGAGGGGGCTGGCTCTGAGTGTGCAGATTCCTGCAGGGTGGTTTTTATCCTCACCTGAGGACATGCTCATTGATTTTAGAAAGAGAGGAAGGGGGAGAGGGAAAGAGAGAAACATCAGTATGAAAGAAACATCAGTCGATTGCCTCACACGCGCGCCCCAGCTGGGGATGGAACCCTCCACTTAGGTGTGCCCTGAGCGGAACTCAAACCCATGACCCTTGTGGTGCACGGGACGGCGCTCCAACCGGCCGAGCCACCCGGCCAGGCTCCTGCGTGACTCTTACTCCAGCAGGGAACCTTGGCGTGTCCCAGGAGTCCATGCTGTTAGCGAGCTCAGTAGCAGTGACACCACTGCTGTGCCGCTCAGACTGAGAGGGCTCCTGCGTGTGGCTCCCGCAGATCGCGCACTTTCAGAAGGAGCTGGAAGACCTGAAGGCCCGCACTTCGAAAGCCTGTTTCCAAGTGGGCACCTCCGAGGAGATGAAGATGCTGCGGACGGAAGCGGATGACTTGCACACCTTTCTTCTGGAGATCAAAGAGACCACGGAGGTGCGTGTTTACGGCGGTCTCCCGGAGTTGAGGTGCACTGCTGGCGGTGTGGGCACACCCGTTTTTCTTCACGGACCACCAGGGTCATTTCCTACGGCGTGCGTCGTTCACGCAGGGATGCCGAGGTTCAGGTCTTGCCTTTGGCACTTAGTAAACTGGGTGGCTTGGGGCAGGTCAGTCCAGCTGCTCTGTTCTAGCTTTCTCCTGGGAAGTGACCGATAATAGTTTCCACCCCGTCGACACTTACAGGGTGTTCCGTAAATGTTGAACATCATAGTTTTGGCGTATTCGGAAACTTATTTTTATACTAATTTGTTAGGTAATAGTACAGTCAGGTTTTAAAAAAGCAGACACATAAGACCATATATAGTATAAAGATACTGAGCAGTTTTGTTGATAGTGGTATTGATTGTGTTGTTGTTATCACCACTCACTATGTGCCGGGCACTGTGCCAAACCCTTTGCCTGCTTTGGCTCCTTGAATCCGCACAGCTGTCCGGTGTGGTGGGCACTCGGCTGGCTCTGAGTGCATAGCTGTAAATCGTTCCTATTCT